>JBBPBX010004277.1:14028-44351 GCA_038048925.1 Garcialebias charrua | reverse complement strand
GAGAGAGAGAGAGAGAGAGAGAGAGAGAGAGAGAGAGAGAGAGAGAGTGAATGGTTGTTTGTCTCATTTGTCACTAGTCCCTGTGATGGACTTGCAACCTGTCTAGGATGTCCCCCACCTCTCACACAGTGATAGCTGGACATGGGTAACAGTGACCCCCACAACCCAAAAAGGTAGAAGTGGATGGATGGATGGATGGATGGAACCAACCAACCAAAGTGGAGTTTAGGGTTTGTGGAGACAGAACATGATGAAAGCAACCCAGAAAGAAAGAAACAGGTAAAGATGATTGATTGATTGATTGATTGATTGATTGATTGATTGATTGATTGATTGATTGATTGATTGATTGATTGATTGAGTGGAGCAGTTTGTTGATACTATCTTGCCTCAAGAAGGTCCTGGGTTTGAAGGTCCTGGGTTTGAAACAGATATTGTAAGGTCTTTCCACAGTTCAAAAGCATGCCTTACCCATCTGGTGAACTGATTGTGTTTATCCTATATGTGAGTGTTTGGGTACATGGTAGTTCACCTCTATGTGGCCTATGATGGATTGTCCAGGGTGGACCTCACCTCTAGCCTTCTTCTTCTTTCTGCTTTTCCCTCTTCAGGGGTCGCCACAGCGAATCCTCCTCCTCCACTTCACTCTGTCCTCTGCATCCTCTGTCCTCACTCCAACTACCTTCATGTCCTCTAACTGCATCCATATATCTCCTCTTTGGCCTTCCTCTGTGTCTTTTTCCTGGCAGCTGCATTTCTAACATCCTTCTACCAATATACCCACTGTCCCTCCTCTGGACATGTCCAAACCATCTCAGTCTGGCCTCCCTAACTTTATCTCCCAGTTGTTCAACATGTGCTGTACCTCTGATGATCTCATTCCTGATCTTATCCATCCTTGTCACTCCTAAGGAGAACCTCAGCATCTTCATTTCTGCACTTCCAGTTCTTTCTCCTGTCTTTTTGTCAATGACACTGTCTCCAGACCATACAACATAGCTGGTCTCACCACTGTCTTGTAAACTTTTCCTTTGACCTTTGCTGACACCTTTTTGTCACAAATCACTCCTGAAACTTTTCTCCATCCACTCCATCCTGCCTGGACTCTCTTTTTCACCTCTTTACCACATTTCCCATTTTCCTGGACAGTGGACCCCAAGTACTTGAAGTCCTGCACCTTTGTGACCTCTGCTCCTTGTAGCCTCACTGTTCCACCAGCCTCCCTCTCATTCACACACATGTACTCTGTCTTACTACGGCTGACTTTCATTCCTCTTCTTTCAAGTGCATACCTCCACCTCTCCAAGTTCTCTTCCACCTGTTCCCTGTTCTCACCACAGATCACAATGTCATCTGCAAACATCATAGTCCATGGGGATTCCTGCCTGACCTCATCTGTTAGTCGGTCCATCACCAGAGCAAACAAGAAGGGGCTCAGAGCCGATCCTTGATGCAATCCCACCGCCACCTTGAAGCTATCTGTCACTCCTACAGCACATCTCACCACTGTCCTGCTGTCCTCATACATGTCCTGTACCAGTCTAACATACTTTTCTGCCACTCCAGATTTCCTCATGCAATACCACACCTCCTCTCTTGGCACCCTGTCATATGCTTTTTCTAAATCCACAAACACACAATGGAGTTCTTTCTGACCCTCTCTGTACTTCTCTATCAACATCCTCAAAGCAAAGATGGCATCTGTGGTGCTCTTTCTTGGCATGAAACCATACTGCTGCTCACAGATAGTCACCTCTTGTCTAAGTCTTGCTTCCACAACTCTCTCCCAGATCTTCATCGTGTGGCTCATCAACTTAATTCCCCTGTAGTTGCTACAACTCTGTACATCACCCTTGTTCTTAAAAATGGGAACCAGCACACTTCTTCTCCATTCTTCAGGCATTTTCTCACCCTCAAATATGCCATTGAATATTTGAGTCAAAAACCTCACTGCCATCTCTCCAAGACATTTCCAAACCTCCACTGGTATGTCATCAGGTCCTACTGCCTTCCCCTTCTTCATTCTTTTCAGACCTTTCCAGACTTCACCCTCACTAATATTTTCCACTTCCTGGTCCACAGTTTCTATGACTTCCACTCTTCTTTCTCTTTCATTCTCTTCATTCATTAGCTCCTCAAAGTACTTCCATCTTCTCATCACACTCTCATCACTTGTTATAACATTCCCATTCCATCTTTAATAAGCCTAACCTGTTGCACATCCTTTCCAGCCTGATCCCTCTGTCTTGCCAAGATGTCTAACCCTTCTCACCCTCTTTAGTGTCCAGTGTCCCATACAGCTCATTGTACGCCCTCTGCTTTGCCTTAGCTACTTCCCTCTTTGCTCTATGTCCCATCTCCTAATATTCTTGTCTCCTCGCTTCAGTCCTCTCACTGTCATATTTCTTCTTGGCTAATCTCTTTCTTTGAATGGCATCCTGCACTTCACTATTCCTAGTAAACAAACCTATTAAAGAAACTGAAAGTTAAACTGGGTTTCTTTTTCAGAAACAGATCATGTCTAACACTGAATGTTAGGAAACGCCTTGTATCTGTGACTTTCCTCCCCTCCATTGATTACGGTGACATTCTCTACATGAATGCTCCTACAAGCACCCTGCGGATGTTGGATGTTGTCTACCATGGTGCTCTAAGATTCATAACTGGCTGTGATTATCGTACCCACCACTGCACCCTGTATTCACTGGTTAACTGGACATCATTAACCTCACGCAGACTTTTCCACTGGTACATTTTCATCTTTAAATCACTTCTCGGTCTGCTGCCCTCATACATCTCCTCCTACATGTCTTTACGTGAGTGCAGCTACAGTGTGCGCTCTCAGGACATCATCACCTGCAGTGTTCCGTCAGTGAGGACTGAACTTGGAAAAAGGGCCTTCTCCTACTCTGCTCCTGCTTCCTGGAATATCTTACAAAAAGATTTGAAGCTCTCGGCCCTGACCTCCCTAAATGGTTTTAAAAATCTTTTGGAAACCTGGCAAAAACCATTGCAGATATGTTCCTGTTTTTGATTTTGTACATCTACCTTGTGGTGTTTTGCTAGTTTTGATACTTTGCATTTCACTTTCTATTTCTCTCCTACGTTTTTTTTTTCTTTTTTTTCTGTTGTTTGTTGTTTAAGGAAATTCTACCATTGCTGTTCATCATTCTTTAGTTTGTAGCAGGTCGCTTTTGTAAATGAGCCCTCGAGGCTCAATGAGATTTACCTGACTAAATAAAGGTTGAATGAATGAATTCCACCACCAGGTTTCCTTATAATCCATTCTCTGTCCAGATGACACACCAAGTAACTCTCGGTAAACTCTCGGTCATGTGCTCATTCAGTTTGCACTACTTCTCATATTTGCACTAATGTTTGTATTACATCACTGCCTATAGTCATAATACTGTTTACATTCTCTGTTTACATACTACTGGTTACATTCAATGTTTACATTTATTAATACTGTTTACATTTATTACTACTGCTTACATTTATTACTACTGTTTACATTTACACTACTTTTATATCTACACCACTGCTGATACATATACAGTATTCTCTGACCAGCCTTATTTAAGGATGCCCAATGTGCCTTACTGCATATGCCACTTTTGCCTCTATAACAACATCAACTACTACCTCATACATATACTGTGTACATTAACTCATATGCTGCTTTGCCACTTTGCAAATGTCAATGCTAGAACCTTTAGTTTATTTTATAGTTATACTTTTTATACTTTTTTTATACTAGTATGCAAAAACTCAGGACAGTATTATGTTCATTAAATGTTTAGTGTTTTAGTTTTAGTTTTAGAGTTGGTGTAAATTTTTATACTCTTATACCATTATGCAAAAACTCAGGACAGTGTCACAGTTTTACTATTTTATGCTTATGTCTATTATTATATGTTTCAGTGTTTCAATGTTTAAATAGTTACTNCAAAGGGTTATTCACTAAACTCTCGGTCATGTGCTCATTCAGTTTGCACTACTTCTCATATTTGCACTAATGTTTGTATTACATCACTGCCTATAGTCATAATACTGTTTACATTCTCTGTTTACATACTACTGGTTACATTCAATGTTTACATTTATTAATACTGTTTACATTTATTACTACTGCTTACATTTATTACTACTGTTTACATTTCCACTACTTTTATATCTACACCACTGCTGATACATATACAGTATTCTCTGACCAGCCTTATTTAAGGATGCCCAATGTGCCTTACTGCATATGCCACTTTTGCCTCTATAACAACATCAACTACTACCTCATACATATACTGTGTACATTAACTCATATGCTGCTTTGCCACTTTGCAAATGTCAATGCTAGAACCTTTAGTTTATTTTATAGTTATACTTTTTATACTTTTTTATACTAGTATGCAAAAACTCAGGACAGTATTATGTTCATTAAATGTTTAGTGTTTTAGTTTTAGTTTTAGAGTTGGTGTAAATTTTTATACTCTTATACCATTATGCAAAAACTCAGGACAGTGTCACAGTTTTACTATTTTATGCTTATGTCTATTATTATATGTTTCAGTGTTTCAATGTTTAAATAGTTACTGTTGCACCGAGGGACTGAGAGAAACGAAATTTCAATTCTGTGTATGTCCTGTACATATTGCAGTTCTGACAATAAAGTTGACTTTGACTTTGACTTGAAGTACCTTCCTACCTGTCTCTCTAATTGCTGTTGCTGTAGTAGTCCAGTCACTTGGAAGCCCTTTCTTAACACCCAGAGCCTTTAACAGCTCGTCTCTGAATTTCTCACAACATTCTTCCTTCTTTAGCTTCCACCATTTGGTCTTCTTCTCTGATTTTACTCTTTTTCTCTTCTTTGCAACAACAGTCATTCTACACACAACCATCCGATGCTGTCTGGCCACACTCTCCCCTGCCACAACCTTACAGTCTCCAATCTCCCTCAGGTTTCCTCTTCTACACAGAATGTAGTCGACCTGCATACTCCTTCCTCCACTCTTATAGGTCACTCTATGTTCCTCCCTCTTTTGGAAATAGGTATTGACTATAGCCATTTCCATTCTCTTGGCAAAATCCACCACCATCTGTCCTTCCTGGTTTCTTTCTTTGACACCAAACCTACCCATCACTTCTTCATCCCCTCTGTTTCCTTCACCAACATGTCCATTCAGGTCTGCTCCAATCACCACTCTTTCCTCCCTGGGAATACTCTCTATCACTTCATCCAAATCTTTCCAAAATGTATCTTTCTCCTCCCCATCACATCCAACCTGTTGAGCATAACCACTGACTATTCATTCAACCTTTATTTAGTCAGATAAATCTTATTGAGCCTCAAGGGCTCATTTACGAAAGCGACCTGCTACAAACTAAAGAATGATGAACAGCAATGATACAATTACAGCAATGATACAATTACATTAAACAATAAACAAACAAAAAAAAAATGAAAAACTAGCAAAAACTAGCAAAAACATTATAAGGCAGATGTACAAAATCAAAGACAGGAACATATTTTCATTTCATTTATTCATTTGTATAGCACTTTACACAACCACGGTGATGGTGACCAAAGGGCTTAACAAAAAACAGTGCAGTACTTAAAAAGACAACGGATTAAAAATCAAGAAAAACACAACATAATAGCAAAAATAAAACCAGAAATGTCACCACATATTTAATTACTAAAAGCCAGTTGGAATAAAAAAGTCTTAAGCTTTGATTTAAAAGGGCCAAGTTCAGTAATCTGGCGTAGCTCAAGTGGGAGTGTATTCCAGAGTCGAGGTGCGGCCGCAGAAAAGGCACGGTCACCCCAACGTTTATATTTTGTCCGTGGAACAGAGAGCAAGAGTTGGCTATCTGACCTCAGAGACCTGGAGCGGGCGGGGAAACTTAACAACTCCGTTATATAAGTAGGAGCGAGGCCATTCAGAGCTTTAAAAACAAATAATAAAAGTTTAAAATCTATCCTAAAACGGACAGGAAGCCAATGTAGTGAGAATAAAACAGGTGTGATGTGGTCCCATCTAGGAGTGTTGGTTAAAAGGCGAGCTGCTGCATTCTGAACAAGCTGGAGGCGGCTCAGTGTTGACTGAGGCACACCAACATACAGAGCGTTACAATAATCGAGCCTAGAACTGATAAAAGCATGAACAGCCTTCTCCAAGTCACAACGGTTTAAAAAGGGTTTGACCTTTTTTAAAAGACGTAAATAAAAAAATCCAGACCGGACAACAGAGGCGATGTGTTTGTCAAAATGTAAAGCCTTATCAAAGGTCACTCCAAGGTTTTTCACACTGTCACTGAAGTTAATGTTCAAATTTCCCAGGCCAGTTGCATCTTTGTTACCAAATAAAATCCATTCTGTTTTATTGTCATTTAAAAACAGGAAGTTCTTGTTTAGCCAATGTTTGATTTCAGAGATGCAGTCAAAGAGAGAACACATTGGGTTACTGGATCCAGGCCTTAATGGTAAATAGATTTGCAAATCATCTGCATAAAAATGAAAGTTGACATTGTGGTGTCTTATAATAGATCCAAGTGGCAACAAGTACAAAGAAAAGAGCAGAGGGCCCAAAATGGAACCCTGGGGCACCCCACACAGAAGAGGGGCTGTAGAGGAAGAGTAGCCATTGAGCGAGATAGAGAAAGTCCTGCCAGATAAATAAATAGGACGTGAACCACTTCAGGGCCGTACCACGAATCCCAACAACATCATGGAGGCGAGACAGAAGTACAGAGTGGTCCACTGTGTCAAAGGCTGCTGTGAGGTCGAGAAGCACCAGAGCTACTGGGCATCCAGAGTCAACTGACTGAGCTATGTCATTATGAACTCTCAGTAATGCAGATTCTGTGCTATGCCGGGATCTAAAACCAGATTGAAATTTATCAAGGAGTGTGCTTTTTTCCAAAAAAGGTTGAATTTGCATAAGAACGATTTTTTCTAAAACTTTGGAGAGGAAGGGTAAATTAGAAATGGGTCTAAAATTAGATAAAACCAAGGGATCAAGATTTGTTTTTTTGAGAAGGGGGCGGACTGTTGCATGTTTAAAAGCAGAAGGCACAACTCCAAGGGACAGACATGAATTGAAAAAAGCAAGAAGATAAGGACCAATAATATTAAATACCTCTTTCAATAATCTAGTGGGGATGAAATCAGTGGGGCAGTTAGTGGGTTTAACAGATTTAACTATTTTGTCCAAGAGGGAATATGACACTGGTTCAAACTGTTCGAATAAAGCAGAACCAGCAGAGATAGGTGAAAACTCAGAAACAGAAGTAGCAGGTGCACCTGTGGCTTGTCTAACTGATGCAACTTTATCAATAAAAAATGATAGAAAGTTCTCACAGGTGGAGGCTGAGGCATCAGGTAAGACTGAGGTGGGTGGATTTAAAACAGAGTTGATTGTATTAAATAACACCCTGGGGCAATGGCTACTGTTTGTGATGACATTAGATAGAAATTGTGATTTTGCATCATTAACGGATCTCTGATACAAAACAAGAGTTTTCCTTAATAAAACCAAAGAATCATGTTGCCTGTCATGCTTCCACTGTCTTTCAGCTCTTCTACATTGCCTCCTGAGTTTACATGCAGTAGGATTTTTCAGCCAAGGCTCAGCTCTGTGTTTAGAATGTCTGAACTTGACTGGAGCAATAGAGTCCAGGATCCCACTGCAGGTTTCAGAAAACAGTGACAAAAAATCTTTGGGACACAGAGAAACATCAGGACCAACTGAATAAAACTGTGAGTCCATAAAAGCCGTGGTGAACTGTCCGGCACTGGCTGAGGTGAGACAGCGGCGATGACAACCCGCAGCCAGAGGCCTCCTGGCCGGTTGTGGGGCTGTAAATTGGAAAAAAATAGGGAAATGATCCGAGATGGCAGACTCAGAAATTTCACAGTGAGAAATGGACAGTCCATGAGAAATAATAAGGTCCAGAGTATGTCCAAGATGATGTGTTGGTGCATTTACTGATTGTGTTAAATTAAAAGAATCCAAAAGCTTCAAAAACTCAGAGGCCAGTGAGTCAGTGGGACAATTTACATGAATATTCATATCTCCACAGATACAAAAACTGGTATAGGTGGAAATAATGTCAGCCAGGAATTCAGAGAATTCTTGAATGAATTCCTTATTATATTTAGGTGGGCGATAGGCAACTGCACATATCTGCAATGGTTTTTGCCAGGTTTCCAAAATATTTTTAAAACCATTTAGAGAGGTCAGGGCCGAGAGCTTCAGATCTTTTTGTAAGATATTCCATGAAGCAGGAGCAGAGTAGGAGAAGGCCCTTTTTCCAAGTTCAGTCCTCACTGACGGAACACTGCAGGTGATCATGTCCTGAGAGCGCACACTGTAGCTGCACTCACGCAAAGACATGTATGAGGGCAGCAGACCAAGAAGTGATTTAAAGATGAAAATGTACCAGTGGAAGAGTCTGCGTGAGGTTAATGATGTCCAGTTAACCAGTGAATACAGGGTGCAGTGGTGGGTACGATAATCACAACCAGTTATGAATCTTAGTGCACCATGATAGACAACATCCAACATCTGCAGGGTGCTTGTAGGAGCATTCATGTAGAGAATGTCACCGTAATCAATGGAGGGAAGGAAAGTCACAGATACAAGGCGTTTCCTAGCATTCAGTGTTAGACATGATTTATTTCTGAAAAAGAAACCCAGTTTAACTTTCAGTTTCTTCACTAGGTTTTCCACGTGGAGTTTAAAAGAGAGATGCGAATCGACCAGGATACCCAGATATTTATAGGAATCAACAAACTCAATAGGGACACCATTTGAGGATAAAATCAGAGGAAGATCTGCTGGGACCGACTTCCTACTTGAAAAAAACATCCCTTTTGTTTTATCAGCATTTAGGACAAGTTTGAGATGGAACAAATCTGACTGATGATGTCAAAAGCAGTAACTGGAAAGCCTTAGCTACTGTTTTAGCTCATCAATAAACAACTGTATCATCAGCATAGAAATGTAAGGATGCATCAGGGATGCTCTGACCTACATTAGCTATATAGATTGTAAAGAGGGTTGGTCCTAAAACTGAGCCGTGTGGTACACCATTTTTAACTGTTAAATAGTTGGAAGAAGTACTGTTATGTTGAACACATTGCCTCCGATTGGAAAGATAAGTGGAAAATCAACCGATGGTATGATCAGAGAAACTGATTTCTGAGAGCTTATGACACAAGATGTTATGATCCACTGTGTCAAAAGCTTTAGACAGGTCTAAGAAAAGTGCAGCACAATTATCCTTAGCATCCAATGCTTCAACAACGTCATTAAGAACCTTCAGAGAAGCAGTTGTTGTGCTGTGTTTTTTCCTGAAACCAGATTGATGGAGAGGTAAGATGTTAAATGAGTCCAGATAATTTTTGATCTGAGAGTTTATCAGTTTTTCTAGAACCTTGGCTAAAATGCAGAGTTTAGAGATCGGTCGATAATTGTTCAGTGAGGTGGGGTCACCTCCCTTCAGCAAAGGAAGAACAAAGGCTGTTTTCCAAGCATCCGGAATGGTGTTTTGGCTTATGGACAGATTAAAGATGTGGGTCACAGGGACTGTGATGATATGAGCAGCCAGCCTTAAGAAATAAGGTGGAAGTTCATCTGGACCTGCAGATTTTTTAGGATCAAGATCATTTAACAGTTTATTTACCTCACTGACTGAGAACGGAGAAAAAGAGAAGGTGTGATTAACAGATGGTTGACTTGTAGGAGGGATTTGATTTGTAGAAGTTTGATTATTAGATGAAGTGGCTGATTTTCCATTTGTAACTGTGTCAAATAATGAACTATGTTTAGCATCAGACCTTCTACTTCTACCTTCAGACACATCACCCTATCTGACACTCTCTTCACTTCTACTACATTCTTTGCCAACTCCTCCTTCAGGACCACCCTTACTCTATTTCTCTTTCTATCCACACCATGGTAAAACAGTTTGAACCCTGCTCCAATGCTGTGAGCCTTGCTGCCCTTCCACTTGGTCTCTTGGACACATGGGGGGAGTGGTGGCACAGTGGTTAGACAGTGGACCTGCGATCAGAAGATCGCCGGTTCAAGCCCCGGTACCGACAACATCAAAAAATGTAGGTGGAAAAAGGTGAAACACCCACACCTGCCTCCACCCTCATTCGCCCCACTCTGGGCCTCTGAGCAAGGCCCTTAACCCCCACCATCTGCTCCCTAAACAGGTCTCTCTTGAAAATGAGTTAGTCCTACATTCTTCACGTTCCTCTTCTCTCTCTGTCTCCTGACACGTTTCCCTCCTCGGGGTCTTCGACTAACAGTAGTACAATTTCCACCGGCACCCTGTTTGTCAACAGCACCGGTGGCGGTCGTTGTTAACCCGGGCCTCGACCGATCCGGTATGGTTTCACTTTGATGAACTTGCATTATGGTTTTGGCAAAAGTGTTTTACATTGGATGCCTTTCCTGACACAACCCTCACCATTTACCCGGGCTTGGGACCGGCACAAGAGATACACTGGCTTGTGCTCCCTAGTGGCTGGTTTGAGGACCTCACCTCTAGCCCAATGACCGTCAAGGCACCAGCTCCCTATGACCCCATCTTTTCTATATGCAGGTATAAAAGATGGATCGTAGATTGCATTCTAATGTAAAGAGCCACCTTTAAAACATAAGCTCTTTGAAAGTGACAGGAAATCCATCGTCGCTATACCCTTTAAAATAAGCTATATGGAAAGTAGATGAAAGTACTGTATCTATGTAAAATCAGGTGGTTTGCTTCTGTCATTATCTTCAGATTCTGAGCAAACATCTCCAAGAAAACTCATTAAAACCTCAAGAAACTGTAGAAAACAGTTCTATGTCTCCTTTAAATAGTGTCGAAGAATAGACTGTGTAAATTAGAATGAAAGCTGTGTAGCACTATGGTGAAGTTCAATCAAATTTAAAGAGACAGTTGGCCATTTTGATTATGCAAATGAGGCAGATGGATATATGTCCCTCGACTCCCAAACTGGTACAAATGAAGCCGAGGTAGACTAACTGAACTCTGTGCTCTGAAGGTTGTGTCGCTATGGCTTTTGCCACTATTTTTGAAATACTGTCTCTTTGAGCCAACTAGAAAATCTCCTCATGTTTGGCCCTCAGCCTGAGGTCGGCTTCAACTCAACAAGCAAGATGAATCATGTCAAATTCACAAATCAGGATACTGCGGCATATTATAATTTAATGCACCCCCGCACTGTTGTGGTGGAAATGTAGCAGATAGGCTGTGAAATGCTTAAAATTGTATGTAAAAATATGGTCGAGAATATAACCTTTCATATTTCCTGTGAGCAGCATATTCTAAATATATTGTGTGTTAGAACACCTGTAAGCCTCTGTTAATGTGTTAAAGTGGTAGGACAGTGGTCCTGGTGACAAATAACCAAGATTCAACAGTGCCATTCAAACAGCTGTAATGTTTAGTGGAGGAGATTATGTCATGGATTAATTATAGAGGTAGTGTAGCATGATAAAGAGGCTCGGAGCACCAAAATAGCAGCATACGAAGCAGATGTTGGGGGCAGGGTATGACCACATTTTGCACGCCAGAACGAAGCAGAACAACACAGAAGAGAGGCATCAACTAGTCGACAGTCAACATCACAAGGTCACACTCTCCTCAGATTATAACCCATTTCCTAGACAAAACCGACACAGATCCAGCCTTCTGTGTATGCAAACCAGGCAGGAATGGATCAGAGCAAAGTGCATTTCATGATATCTTCATGCGCCAATGCTCAAATGCAGTCAAAGTGTTGGCAGTTGTTGGAAAGGCTGCTGTCGGTGTAATGTTGGTGCTGGTTTTCAGAATGATTGGGTTTGACATTAAAAAAATAAACTGTCATCCAACTCACCATTACGAGAGGAGCCAGGCCAACAAAGTCTCTCTGGGTTGTATAAATCCTCATGGCTCCTTCTATCTTGGCTAAGGTTTTGGGCACAGATGGTAGCTCCAGCTTCCATATGATCACCTGACTGTCAACAGGACTGCTCAGCTCCTGAACCTCAAAGTCCATCTGAAGTACCTCCAGCAGGCTGCTTTCAAGCCTGCATTGGGAACAAAATGCTTTGGATCATTAAACAAGTAGATTCTTTTCCAGGTGTCTGATTAAAGTTGAAACTTATTATTAGCACACTCTTTAGTGATTGTAAAGTTTTCCACATTAGCACATACTATAAACGATACATTTGATTTTAATGTGCATAAAAAGAAAGTAATTACAACTTTAGATGAACAACAGTAACTTATATTACAGAAGTATAGTGAAACCTAACAGCTTGTTTTGCTAGCTTAAAGAACCACTTTCAGCAGCAACAGCTGTATTCATCCTCATAACCTTGATTCCCTTATTAGCATTGCTCCACTTATTAGCAGCCATTACTGTAAGCACAACACTTCTATAAGGTTGAAGATTCAAATTTCACTAAATCATTTCAACAACTTGATTTTTTTCCCCCAAATCTGGTGTTAATTTACATCTGATGCTAAAGTTTACAACATACTGTACTGTACTAAGATTCTGCTACTAAAAAGATGGCCACACTAAAATACTTTGGGACTCAGTGCATTGTATACCATAAGATGCTGAGTTCCTGTGGCTATAAAACCAACTTAAATCATCAACCTTTCACCGCTGTGCTTGATACAGTATGTTTGGTTTTCTCCAGACATTTCCAGATGTAATGGTGGAGATGTGCATTATAATTAAACACATTAGACTTTGTGATTCAATACATATGACTTGCTGATGCAATAATTACCCTAAAATAAATAGTGTACATTAATGGTCACATCTGTTGCATGTTCTAACCTAGAACATAAAAAAGTATAACTTTACAATCCTAACTTCTTTAACATGAGAATAAACTTTAAAAATGTTCGACTCAAAATTCATAGTGACATATTTTGAATTTGGCCCCATGGATGTGTAGAAATGTTCAAGCGGGATGTGACGAGCTGAGACGAGGCATGGTCTGCCCCCTTTTCTCAGCTTTGAACAGCACTCGTGCATCTTGAGGCATTTTCACAGGCACAAGAAATAAAACCAAAACACACGCGCAGTGGATTTCTTTTTGCAGAGCCAGCCTTGCTCTGGAACGTCTGCGAGCGTTAAGTGTGAGTGGAATATAAGGCGGTCTAAGGACGGTGGTATTCTGTGCACCGAACAAAAGCAAAAAGCTTTTTTGTAACTTATTGGAACTTATAATGGCCTCTCAGTGATGACAGCTGGAACAGCATCCTCCTGTTGCCTCACATTTAATTCTGCTTTCACGCTCCAAGTTTGTACTTCAGGTGCTTTTCCTTGGCGCGGCGTTGAACGACTAAGAAGATTTATTAGCGAGCAAAACACAATAAGCATGCATATAACAACATGGACTTTATCCGACGCTCTGCAGTGTGTGCATGTTATAAATCAGTGTCAGAGTTGTGCAAACACACACAGTAAGTCCGTTTTACTGCACACCAACCACCTCGGTGTGCAAAAACAACAACAATGTGGAATTGCAAATGGTATGTATAAATCCTCCAATGAAGTCTACAGAAAGGCTTACAAAAGGATTTTCCTTATTAAGAGCAAGAAAAAAGATTTAGTGTAATTCAATCATTGAAGCATATTGCGCAGAGACCTGAGATTAAAATATAGTAATTGCATTCTGGTCAAGTATTAGAAGAAGATATACGCTTGGCTCGCATAAGCATGTACTGCACATCCCCTTAAGTCTGCATTAACACAGATATTTATACAATAGGGGGATGTTGTCATGCTACACCCTGCTGTCGTTCTCGTGAAGCTTGTAGGGAGGAATGATCAACAACCTCATCAGCTATGTTTTTATGGTCTGCAATCTGTCTGCGGGTTTATTAAGATCCAGGCCAACCAAGTGAGGAAGGAGGTGGGGAGGGGAAGAAGAAGCAAGCTTCCACTGTACCGATACACCAAATACTTCATGAGCTCACTAAAGCCAACAAGGCCAAATGTCAAAGAAACGTTCACAAGAGGTGTGACAGCTGACACTATTTACAGGCGCTGTGTGTTTCGTACACTTTTGGGGGGGGGGGGAGAGCAGATTAGCAATATTATGGAAAAAATGTCAACCCACAAAGACGGGTTTATGAATGATATAATCCACTATAAATAGAGAAAATTTATTGAGGTCAAAGCACTGTTAACAATGTGTAAACTATTAAATTTACCCTTTAGAGTCAAAATATTTTGTATGTGTACTTGTACAAGTTATATATGACTTTATTTATAAACAGAATGAATGAAGGATTTATTTTTCACCCCCAACTTTTATTAGCAGTTTTTCTTCTTCTGAAACTTGGCTGCAGACTCTTTCTCTTTTCCAGCACTGGACAGCATTCACTCACAGATTAGTGCTTTGGTCATAAAATCTTTCCTTGGAGCTGCTCTAAAGGCAGACATAGTCTTACTGTTTGAGTTCCATCTCAAAGTATCTGCTTTGGACTCCACTGGCAAGCCTGAACTGCAACAAAGATCCATGAAGTACACAGCAACAACATGGCTACTGCAGGCAGTAGCCAACTCGGCAGTCACCTGACTGGTTATCTCACGATGATAAAGAGTTGCTTTAAATTTCTTAAACACTGAAAAGAAGAATTGATTAAAATGACAAAAGTCAATTTTGATTCTTAAATATATTGACCATAGAAGCTCTAGAATAGTAGCTGTAATAATAGTTGTTCACAACACATTCTTCCTTTGTGTTAACATCACAATCACAAGAGAATGCACATACCGTACTTTTCGCTGTATAAGTTGCATCTTTTTACATAAATTTACAAGTTCTGTGACTTATACACCAAAGAAACTAATGTATGTTTTTCCCTATATTTATAACTCAATTTTTGGCTGAGATCTGACGATTTCATTCATTCTGACATGGAAAATATTGAACACTACCATGTTCAGCCACTAGAGGCCCCTCGACTAATATGGCAAGCCATTTGTCTCATTAATAGGTAAAAGTGGCTATTAATGAGTCACTTGGCTTGCCATAGAGGTGACCTTCATCTCGATCCAGAACTCCTGGAGCAAACATCAAATCAGCTGCATTTCGTGGCACCACCGAGGCAAAATGCAGCTGATTTCACCATCAAAGTGCATTTATTAAGGAAAAGTTCAACTGAGACACACCTTTACTATAATGTCAAGCAAACAAATAATTGTTTTTGGGTGCTTATCTTGTTAAAGTTTGATGAAATGCACAGCGAGTCCTCCCTCTGCGCGCTCCCACTTCCTCGAATCGATTTTTGAAATGCAGCTGATTTGACCATTAAAGTGCATTTATTAAAGAAATGTTAAACTGAAATACACCTTTACTATAATTTCAAGCAAGCAAATAATTGTTTTTGTGTTATCTTGTGAAATTCTCGTTAAAGTCGTCGATTTTTGGCACAACACCGGCTCACGTTTCCCGGTGATCAAAAGAGACAAATAACAATAGTGATGCATCAGCGATGACTCATAATAGATGTAACTTATATGGCGAAGCGACATATTTATGTTTTGTTTTCACTTTATTAGACATATTTTGACTGATGCGACTTATACAGCGGTGCGACATGTACGGCAGCAAGTACAGTAACATTGTTCTTAAGGTAAGACAAAAATGGCTATAGCATCATTATTTTTCAACACAAAAAAAACTTAGTTTGAAAAATGACATAAAAGGTGAAAGGGAAATAAAAATTCCTTCAAGGAATGCTAGATCTTAATTTTGTTTGTAATGTTCAGTATGCCAACAGGCTCACACAAGTAATTAAAACAATGAGCCTTGTGGACGTGATACTTATACTGTTGATGCCAGTGGTGCATGATGTGAGTGAACATGAGGGGTTGCCATCTTTCTTGTTGGTAAAATAAACTGCACAAAGTGAGAGGAACACAATAAGCTGACCATGTCTTTACTCTGTTTCCATGAAGCAAACAGGCTGTTCAGTTGAATATCTTTGTTTCATCTCCCTGACTTGTTGGTTGTTTAACAAAGGTGTTATTGTGATATAAAACCTGTTGTCCTGACCAGGTTTTGACGTGTCAGTTCTCAGACTGTCATGTGTTCTGAAGTCCTTGTCGCTGTCCTTGGTGCTGAAGCGGAAGACGACTTGTTACATTTTCTTTTTTCTCTCTCTCTTTTCAACCCTATAGCTCCACTAGTTTTAGATTTATTATTCAGTGAACTTTGCACTATAACTATTCTCAGCGATACTGTCCCCTGAGACACACAACTGCCTCTTATTTCTGTTTTCTCACCATATTTAATCTTCGATTTTTCCTATTACCTAGAAAGTGTAGTAGAATAAATATACCCTTCTCTGTCATGGTTGCTTTCTTACAAATTTTTGATAATGTTATAAATATTAATTTATTTTGTGACATGTTTAGGCTCACTTTTACCATCCACTGTTTAAAAAAATGGATTCCTTTTCTTCAACTGAAGACCGATCCTGACTAAAAGGAGACTACTCCGTTTTAGTTCTTTTAGACCTCAATGTCCCATTCCTTGATAATTCAGTTGAGTTGTGGTGTACCTCAGGGTTCATTCTTTGGTTCTCTTCTAATCTACACATACAGTCTCCTCTTTGGCAAACGTATGTATAACATAAGTGTTTATTCCTGTTTTTATACAGGCGGCACTCAAGCAATCTTTTTTTTTTTACACCAGCCATGACTAGAAAAATTTTCACAGGTATCAGTCAGTGCTACCTCCAGCTAGTAATGAATTTGGCAGCTACACTTATTTCCAAACAGAGGGCAAAAAGAGACTGACCTATTTCCTCAGCTTTACTGGATCCATGTTGGATTCTGTAATTGGCTTTAAAATAGTTCTGTCCCTCAACATACAATGCATATGAGCTTAATTCATTAAGCTCCATAGATAATGTACTTCTACCAACAACTCCTAGATTACTGTTTGTGACAGAGGGAGAACAGGGCTTCTCTACAGTAATCTTCATGTGTTTCACAGAATCTAGGTACATTAACTCTTTGATTGCTGTCAAAGGGAAAACAGTCCTCTTGGTAAAAACGTTGGCATATATTCTTCAGACAATTATTGTTGTAGGAAACATTCACCCAAACCAAACACATTTTTATATTTCTTGCAAAAACACTTTGTAAGTTTAACATGGTCATAAAATCATAATGTATTTTCAGTTTGAATTGTCTTTGATTATTCAGTGACATCTGTGCTGCTTTTGAATGAAGCCGTCACAGAATTAACAAAAAAACAACCTGAATACTACTCCACATAGATATTTGTATTGCACAATGGTAAATGGTAAATGGAGCTTATTTATATAGCACTTTCTAGCCCCCTGTGAGGAGCCCCAAAGCGCTTTACAATACCAGCCATCCACCCATTCATACACGCATTCATACACCGGTAGTGGCAGACTGCCATGCAAGGCGCCTTTCCAGTCCTACTGGGAGCAACTCAGGGTTAAGTGTCTTGCCCAGGGACACAACGACACATGGTGTGGGGAACCGGGATTCGAACCTCCAACCTTCTGATCGGGGGACGACTGCCATTACCACTATGCCACGGCCGCCTCAATGTCAAGTGGAATATCAATTCTGCAGTATTCTCAGTACTGTACATTCTACTACACACACCTTATACATGACTGTAAAGCTCAGGATCAAAACAGTTTCATAGTGAAGTAGCGGGACACATCAAGAACAGCAATAAGGCAGCATAAAAGATGAAGGTGGAGGAGCTGGGGAAATTATGCAAAGAGAAGAGCAAACAACATCAGCAAACCAAAAAGATGATTGTAGATTTCTGGAAAACTAGAACTGCCCCACTTTTCCTCCACATCAATGGCGCTCCTGTGAAGATAGTTTCCTTTATGAACGGTTTGCTCTGCTGCACTCAGACTAGAGATTGCACAGCATTCAGGCAAGGACCACCAGTGTAACAAAATGTTTCTTCACAAATGCACTCAGACTGACAAACTGACAAAAAAAAACATGATGGAGGTTTAAGGTCCTCTGGATGGATTCTTCTTTGTTGAAAATGTCCGTCTTTTATCCAAAAGACAGATTCAGTCTGAGGAGCTGCAACAAATTCAGTTTTATAAGCAGCACCTTTGCAGATTTATCTAAATGGATTATTGAGCATGCAGCAGGACATGATGGAGGTTATTTGGTTCTTAACTGCTGCTATTTGCTGATTTTTTACTGGTCTTAGACTGATTACTATCTGTTTTCTTTACATTTTAAGACAACTTTTATGTAGTTAATATATACAAACCCCAATTCTAGAAAAAGTTGAAATATATAAAATGCAAATAAAAAACAAAATTCAATCATCTACAAATCTCATGAACTCACATTGTATTTAAAATGGAACATGGTAAAAAAAATTCAAATGTTTAAAGTAAGAAATAGGACAAATAAATGTTTTAATCTTGCTCAAAGTGGAGACGTTAGTATCAAAAGGGTATAAAAATAAATGCCATGTAAAAGATATAGCTGGAGGAGCATTTAGCAACTAATTAAGTTAATTGGCAAGAGGTCAGTGAGAGGACTGGGAATGAAAAGATTTTTAAAAGGCTGAATTTCTCATAAATAAAGATGTTCAAAGTATAATCTACCGGTACATAAAACTGTAAAAACAGTGGAACCATTTCAGAATATTGTTCCTTAATGAAAAATACAGATTTTTTAAAATATAATCTACAGTTCATAATATCACCAAATGATAAAAATGTAAATAAATCTGGAGAAATGTCTGAGTTTAAAGAACAAAGCAGAAAGTCAACAATGGATGTCCAAGATCTTCAGGCCCTCTGTCAGCACTGCATCTAAAACAGGTCTGGTTCTGTTCTGGGCATCCCTACATGTATTAAACCCAGTTTACTCTGCCTCCCACTAACACAGGTTAACACATACGTGAGCACCATCTACAGACACTTGTCTTCTTTGTGCCAAAGTTCATTACAGTACAGTGTGTACAGGTTTTATAACAGTTTTAGGACAGCTGGACAGCTAGAATCAGATAAAAATGGGACAACATCTCTACAAAATCTCCAGCAGCTGGTCTCCTGTGAGTGTTTATAGACTGTTGTTAACAGAAGAGTAAGAAACATGGTCCTGTCACCACTTTTTTCAGATGCTGCCAGAAAAATCCAAATTACCAATTCCAAAAATTATACAATTTCTCAGAGTAAGCACTTGGTATGTTTACTGTTACACTGTAAATGAAAATATGGGTTTATACGATTTGCAAATCACTTCATTTTGTTTTTATTTACATTTTACATCGCAACATTTACCGCAACCCAAAAAGGAGGTAGCGGATAAAGATAATGGATGGATGGATCACAACATTTAGAAAACGGGAATTGTACTTTTTATTCTTTAATGTTCACGTGCTGAGGCCTGCAATGTCGTATTTTGATCCTAATGGTTAAGACGTTACGGCATTACATTGTCATGAATCTTGTATAGTTATTTTTTTTAAACTAACAAGTCTTCTACTTACCTCTAAACATCTGATTACAGGGAATTGAAAGAAATATGCTGAACATGGAGAACCCTCTAAGATCAGTTATAGCCCTGTTTAACGAGATTAAATACTTAAAAGCCCAAAGATCTGAATCTGAGCTGACGAACCTGCAGACATCTTGTAAACTGTTTTATTATAACATCAAAATGGTCCGCTGCAGTTCTTTTATGTCTCGTGTTTAAAATGTTTTACTGCAGAAAGGCTTTGCCCTGCACAGCTACAAAGTAGTCAGTGTTCAGAAGTATTATGAGTGTGGAGAAAAAGTGAGCATTAGAGGTAAAGAGGGGTTTACAAAGGCTTTACAAGAGCATCTGCAGCCAACCTGTGCTTAGAGAGCATAAGAGCTGTGTTTCTGGGACACAGCACAGCTGGTGGCAGACCTGCTCAGCCCACATGGGTCTTCTTTGGCTTCTCAGGTGTGCAGAATAAAACCTTACTAGCTAAACCTCCTCTGGGCTTTCTGGGTCAGTATTTATAATGAGATAATACAGTTAACAGCTACAAAAATTAGACACTCATAAACAATCTACCTCACCAATTGGGTGATGAAATGTAAATAGACTTGCCTTTTCCCGAGAACGGGGGCCTTTCTCTGACAAACCACAGCGATGGCTCCATCTGCACCCATATCCAGAGTGATGTCCCACAGTAAGGAGTTGCTGGGCGTCGCTGTTCGAAAGGTCACACCTTTCTTTACCGATGCGCTGTGAGAAAAATCAAAGAAATCAGAAATCAGCCAGTGACATGCGGTCAGGGGAGGCAGGCGAGGCAGTGCCACACCTGTCATCATGACAAGTAAAACACTAACAGGAACAATGAAAAGAGAAAATAAATGTGACCACTGACTGTTTTATATACTGTAACTGTTTTATAAAACTGTTTTCTGAATTATTTCAACACTTCAATGGTCAAAATCGCGGAATTTTTGCATTGTCTGTTCAAACACGAAGAAATGCGCTGGGTGAGGCAGTGTAGTGCTCTGGTTCACCTCTGGGGGCGCTGTGTCATATACAATATATGAAGTAGGCAGTTGGAGCATGTTCATTGGTGTCTCTTTATGTCACGGACATACATGTTTGATTACACATGCTGTTGTTCTACAGTCTGTCTAATATATTGAATGAATGTGTGTGACATATTTATTCTTTCTTATCAGTCATAATGCTAAAAATACACAGGGTGAGGCAGAAAGTACCTTGCTGCACCAATAGGGGGCAGTGCTGTCCCATAGGGACAATGAAGCAGGTGCTGCTGTGCGTTCCTCTGTTACGCAGAGGGGCAGGGGTGAAGCAAATGGTACACTTGTTTAAATTTGTTTAGACTAAATGGAAGATCCTCTCTCTTTTCTAAACTAGATTTTCAGTCAAAACAGAATGTGTTAGAGGAAGAAAAAAGACTAAATTGAAATATAAGCTCCGATTTGGGTTCATGCATGCGAGCATTCGATTTCAGATGAGCCTCACCTGTCACATACCTCACCGCACGTCACTGAATAGGTCAAGAATATGACAAAATAAAACTATCCGAGTTTGCATTATTGAGTTACACTTGTTTCCTGCATCAGTGTGCTTGACTAAAAACTGTGCAGTAAAATTTTTATTTAACAAACAGGCTGCTTTTTGCATCTGATAAACAAACTACCAGCCTCTCCTTCCATCTCCTGAGGGAGAAAATAAGTCATGTCATTTTACCGTTATGAACTCATTATTTCTAACTCGCTGAAAGGTGATTAGTGTTCCTGGCCTCTGAATTATAAATGGTAAGTGTTATGTGGATGTGCAGACATTCCCAGTGGGATCTCCCCAGCTTAAGCAGCTTGCAGCAGGTCAAACGTTAACAGGTTAGGCTTTCCTATGAATTGCAAGGGGCCATGAGCAGCACAGTAGTAAAAAAATTAATAAATCCAACGAATTGCTATGCTGGTGAAACTCTGTATGCACCTCTTCTTTACTCGTTTGTTTATAAGGCTCTTATAAAACCTACTGCAAAACAAGTTCTTTCAAACAGTTAGAAATGAGGAAAAAAATAAAAGTGTAATTCTTTAGTTTTGATCCGCATGTAATGCTGGTCGTGGTTTATCTCCCAATCTTCAGGATAAACCCAAGAGTTGAGCTCCTTATGAGTCTCTAAGGAAGTGTAATCTATGATAAGAGCAGCAGCAATCCGAGCACTTCTCCTGCGCTTGGCTTTGGGTTTAAGTTTCGAAAATCAGACAAAGGAAATTACATCTCAGTCCCTGTTCTGCACAGTAAACAACACATTGCCTCCTGATTAAATTCCACATCTTCTGATGTGCATTTTTTTTTGCTCATTTCTCTGTATTTACCAGGAAGAGAGCATCCTCATCTGCTTGTTTAGTAAATGATGGACATTTATTTGAACGTCTGCTGTGCAGAAACATTGTCTCTGATGACCTGCTGTTCCCAGCAGGAGAGCACAATGGTTTTGGGGGTTTCTCATCGTGTTGGATGAGTCCAAGCGTTTTAGGTTCCAAGAGATGAAGAGCTCACAGGTTAAAGGTTCCAATTAAAAAGGGATGTATAGTCTGTCAGGATGGGTGTTAGCTCGTGCCATTACGACCCTGGAGACCGATGGTTTCCATTCCACCTGCTCACTGCAGAGCCTGATTACTTTGATTAACACAAGTTCAGTCAGAGAGGGCAAGGCTAAGAGGAGAAATCATTAGGTGTAATGTATGGCTTATAAATAAATGGAAAATAAAAGACTTGGCCACAATTGCACACAGCTGAATGCAACAGTCAAAGTGCTTTTTACTGACAATAAAAACAGTAGTGGCTTTAATGTTGTAACCATATGCAGAAGTTGTTTTGTTGTCAACAACTTTGCTCTGATCAGTGAGTAGTCTTGTGAGTGGTTCTGCAGGGTTAAAAAACTGGTGTTGGACAAATGAGCAAAGCAGAGTTAACCAAACATTTGACGTGATTACATTCATTCATTCGCTTGAACTTGTTTTAAAAAGTGTCGCTGAAACAAAACAAAAAAAAGAGGAGTATTTCTGTTAAATCTGCAGATGTTGTCATGGAGTTCCTCTGATACCAGCGTACACTTCACTGCAGAGTTACTGTGTGTTTGTTGTTTCGTGGGTTAGAAAAATGTGAAGCTATCCAGACAGTCCAAACCGTGCAAAACTGTGTTACGCAAGAAAGTTCATGCTCAATAATCCAGGTACCAAATCCAATAATTCTCAGTCGGGTCATCTGGACAGTTTCTTTTTTTATAGAAATGTTTCATCCTCAATCCAGAGGGCCTCATCAGTCAGAGGAGTTCCAGCAAACTGTTTCCCCACCAAGCAGTAAGGCCCCGGCAGAGCTCTGCGTAAGGCAGTACGCCACTGCACGCCGTACATACGCAGAGGCACAAGCGTAGCCCCGCAGGGCACGAACGCGCAAAGCTCAAATTTTACGACCTCGTACGCGAGGCGCGTTGTCTCACAATAACCTGCCCGGCGCCGGACTGTTTTGTATGAGACACAAATGTATTAAATTCCCCTTCTTCATCCCTGATCTGGACTTTTCTTTTGGTTTTTTTTTGCCAAAAGTCAAGTGATCACTTCTTCCTCCATTAACCCCATGACTGAAATGAATTAATTTGTCACGAGCAAATTAAAGTCGGGTCCTACCTGGCTGCGCCAGGTTCTAAATATTTCCTGGTGGGCTGCAGGACCTGTTCTTATTTTAATTTTTTAGAACTTTTTATTAACATATAAAGTTTAGAAACACCGCAGCGGCTGCAGCCAGCCAGCTCATGCCTTTTTTTTGTCTCCCACCCGACCTGTCAATCAATTGAGTAGGCGTGTCAGCAAATGACCAATCAGCGACCTCAGTTTGTCCTGTAGGTAGACGCTCTGCGCGCAGCTGCTCAAATTACAACAAGAACTTGGAGCGAAAACGCGAGCATTTAACGCGAGAACGAACGCAGAGCTGTGCCTGTGAACGCGTGCACACAGAACACGCGCGTAGAGCGGCGTACAGGCTGTACGCAGAGCTCTGCTGGAGCCTGTAAACACCTTAAGTGGACCAACCAGTTTGCTGGAGCCAAGATGGTTTCTGGAGTCCGTCCTGTCCCTCGTCGACTCCTCCCAGGCAGGCAGCCACAGCCAAACTGGTTCTTGCCTTGAACCTCTTTGGCTGTGGCTGCCTGCCTGGGAGGAGTAGATGAGGGACAGGACGGCCCCCAGAAACCATCTCCAGCAAACTGGTTGGTCCACTTAAGGTGTTTACTGCTTGGTGGGAAACAGTTTGCTGGAACTCCTCTGACTGACGATGCCCTCCGGATGGAGGGTGAAACGTTTCTATAAAAAAGAAACTGTCCAGATGACCCAACCGATAATTATTGGAAAACTGTGTTATGTTTGTTCAATTAATTTCACAGCTTTCAGTCTTTGAGACTTTTATTTACCGGTACATGCTGTGAAAAAGTTCTCATCACCTGCTGCCTTGCATGACAGGTTTTTAGACTAAGGAAGATAAACTATGATGAAAATGAGTTGTAGACACTAACGTCAAACCTTGTAAATGACATTTATGCTTAATTTTTTTAAAATCTCAAGATGTATTAAGAATACTCTCCGCTACCTCACAAAACTTTAGCTTATTATCTGTAGAATTGGCTGGATTATAGTATTTTCTGTGTTTTCCAGGGTCGTCAGGCTGTGGCAGCCAGTTTGAGTTGGGTTGACTCCAAATGTTAATCAGTTATAGATGAGATGTGTCCTTACATTCTAAGAGTTTCATTATAATGTGTCCAGTGTCTCATGAGATATTTTGCTAACAGACAGAGTTAACTCTAACAGTTGTTGGAAAAATTGTAAACAGAGATCTTGTGCAATCTGTCTGCTCAGAATATGTGTTGAGGATCAGTCTTAGTATACTGCCAAACTTCATTTTGTTACAATATCTGTAATAGTAACTGAGTTGTAGCCTTTTTTCTGTTATTTGTTATTTGAGGACAGCTGGCTGTGGCAGCCATCTTGAACTTGGAGGGTAATAAACTTGCTTTACAGTTACAAGGGTTTGGCTGAGACTTCCCTGCTTGGAGTTCGCATTTCTCCCACAGTCCAAAAACATGTTTGTCTATTTGGCTCTAAATTAGCTTTAGTGATAAACTTGTGACCTGTTCAGGGTGTAGGCGCAGCTCAAAACAAGTTGTTAAGAAAATTATAGGATGAATGGAAATTAGGTTTAACTTTGAACAGCAAACACAACATTAGAAGGAAGTAATTTCTACAGGTCCTCTCCATTCAGACACTGAAACCAGCATGAGTGTTCCTCTCAGGGACTGACTGAACACAACAGGAGGGGATAATGGAGACAACAACACAGAGGAAGACACACAGTCCGCTTTGTATGAAAAGACACTACATGAGGGTTTGGATCGAAGGAGCGGCATTCTGATCTGTAAAACACTTGTAATCAAACACAAAACAAGTAGCTGCATCAGCGTATCCACGTGCAAAGTAAACAGGAAGTCTACTTCCAACTTGCTTTGTGGTATAATGTGATCTGTTATAGTTTTCAGTACATACCATACCACTTTATATATATATATATATATATATAGCACTTAAAACGGCAACCAGGCCAACCAAAGCGCTGTACAGCAAAAACAAAACAAGCAAAGAACACAAGATAGAATACATGGATCCAAATAGATAAAGATAAGAACTAAACGACTAACATTATAGAATACAGGCAAGTTAAAATCAGCTCACACATTGTCAAAAAAACAGGGATAAAATGTTTTTTTTTCTCCATTCATTCAACCTTTATTCAAACAGATGTCATATTGAGCCTCAAAGACTCATTACAAGTGATATCTGTTGGACAGACAATAAAAGTGGTGAAAAATGACACATAGGGTTTGGAGACAAAAAAAATCCTAACACATTTTTGACCTCTGTTTGAAGGTCAAAAATGTGGTAATGAAAAAAAGTCTCACACACAAGCACATAATCACGCCGACATTACGCAGAGGTCAGGGAGGACTCAAAGGCGGTTGAGCAGCCAGCTCATAGATCTGTGCACACTCATGGGGGGGCTGCCAAGGTCGGCCAGAGGCGAAGAGTCCTGAAATGATGACAGAATGTTTATTCAGCTGTGCTCCTCTGAAAAGTCCGTGGAATTCCTCAGTAGCAGGTTTGGGAGGATGAGAGCATCAGGTTTACAAAACTTCTCAGGCGTGTTGAGATAAGACGGCCTGTCAAGGCCAGTCAGGGAGCTGAATGACAGATAAACACAATTGTTTTGGGAACAGGCAGAACTTTAATGACATCTGCTTTCAGTCTGTGTCGGTCCACTTGCTTCCGAAAATGTCCAAATTAAAATGACCATACCAATGGAACGTGCCTCAGAAAATCCCTGAGATCTAATCCATTCAGCCAAAAGTCTGGTTTCTCGAGACATGAACCAAGCCATCATGTAAGGCAGGCAGCCTGACCAGGTCCAGATTAGCCGCCGACATCTTCCTTTTATGTTGATGGACCAGGAACCAGCCGAATCCAAAAAGCAGGAACCAGTTATCATAAATCCAATTAAATATGCGTCCTTAAAGGTGCTATGTGTAACTTTTCTAAAAATATTTTTTAACATATTTCTTCACTCTGAAAAAAACTGTAATAATAATAATAATAATGAATTCAATTTATAACGCACTTTTCATTAATGAAAATCTCAAAGTGCTACAAAGTGCAACAGAATTAAATGTCAATAAAACAAGTAATAAAACAAGTAAAATCAATAACAGTATCAACTAAGATCAAAAGTAGAATCATGAGGAGGTAGAGTATGCTCGGTTGAAAAGAAAGGTCTTCAAGCCGCTCTTAAAGTCAACCACAGACTGTGGGGCTCTCAGACAGTCAGGAAGAGAGTTCCACAGGCGGGGGGCAGCCACACTGAAAGCCCGGTCTCCCATGGTCCTTAATTTGGTTCTCGGAATGTGAAGGAGATTACTGTTCTGTGACCGCAGAGACCGGGTGGATGAGTATGGAATAAGAATATCCTTTAGATAATCTGGTGAAGCTCCGTGTAAGCATTGATGTGTCCCCTTGCTTCTCCAGGTGTTACTAAAAGCATTTCTAAAAAACCACAGTGACCCGCCGTTAACCAGCCGATAAAAACAGAGTTTTAACCAGCCGATAAAAACAGAGCTTCTCACTTTTCACGCTCCTAACCCTGCCTGTCCCAGCCCACAACTCACATCTGCGCACGTTCTCGTTCAAAGGATTGCAAAGCGATGCAGGACTGTTTTGTATGTGACACAAATATATTAAATTCCCCTTCTTCATCCCTGATCTGGCTTTTCTTTTGTTTTTTTGCCAAAAGTCAAGTGATCGCTTCCTCCTCCGCTGACTCCATGACTGAAATTATGAGGAAATGAATGAATTTGTCACGAGCTAATTAAACTTGGGTTCAACGTGGCTGCGCGAGGCTCTCCAAAACTGTGGAATGACTTACTGCCTAACATGCAGTAAGTCATTCCACAGTTTTGGACTAACAACTGAGAAAGTCCTGTCATCTCTGAGCTTAAAACAAGTTCCTGGAACCAACAAAAGCATCTGGTCTGCTGACCTCAGAGAGCGCTGTGGGACATATGGCTGCAGCAGATCAGAGAGATAGGAGGGGGCAGAACTATTAAGAGATTTAAAAACATACAGAAGGATTTTAAATGAATTTGAAAGTGATCCAAGAGCCAGCGAAGGGAGGCCAGGACTGGAGTAATGTGCTCTTTTTGCCTGTACCAATTAAAAATCGGGCTCCAGCATTTTGAACCAGTTGTAAATATGCAATAGATGTGTGACTGATTCCAAAAAGAAGTACATTGCAGTAATCAAGACTGGATGTTATGAAAGTACTGTATGTAATACTGTCTCAAGATTACTTTTGGACAGTATGGCCCTCGATTTAGACAGTCATCTCAACTGAAAAAACAGGATTTAACAATAGTGTTTACATGACTGTTTAGTTTTATGGAAGGGTCCATTATCACTCCCAGATTCGTGACTCTTTGTTTCTCTTACAAGACTAGAGATGAAAGGTTGATACAGCAATTCTTGATTGTGCCATTAGGTGGAAACCACATAACTTATGTCACCTTCTCATTAAAATTTAAGAAATTTAAAGCCATCCAGTTCCTGAGGTCAGCCAGGCATTCAAGAAGAGGTTGGATAGAACATGCACCTGTGTGCTTCAGAGGGAAATACATTTTACAGTCATTGGCATAAAAATTAAAAGGTATGCCATGTTTACAAAAAATAGCACAGTGGCAGCAGGTATAAAGAAAAGAGAAGAGGACCAAGAATGGACCTCTGTGGTACCCCCCACTGAAGAGCTGCCAGTGTTGAAATAACATCCTTGATGTTGACACAAAAGGTACTGTCGAAGAGGTAGGACCTAAATCATTTGAGGGCTGACCCTGTGATGTCCACCCACTGCTCCAGCCTAGAAATGAGGATCTCATGTTCAATGGTGTCAATATACATACCTATACATACCAATATAAGTGACCTCTTTTAAATAAAGGCTAAAACTGAGGCTCTGGCATCATCCACATCGAACAAATCCTACTTAGCCCATGCAAAATGGATCCCTCTAAAAGAATGCAGTGCATTTTTCCTTCTGCAAAGCTCAGCATTAATCTAACCAGTAGTGATCCTTTTTAGGTTTAATTGCAACACTGCTGACCATGCAGAACGGTAATCACTGTGTGATTGTGCCATTTGCTTCAGATAAAGAAAAACTTCAGATGTCTTTTTACTGTAATTAGTAATGTAAGAAATAGGTACAGTATTTAGATTTTAAAAACATGTGAAGGTGGTTAATCTAGTAATGGCCTCTGAATAGGTACCTTGCCATAAAGAATAAGGAGAAGAAAAAACCCCGCCTCTGCACATTGAGCTAAGAGGAGCAGGGTTTATTTAATAAAAAATGGCAGTAACAAGAAGTCTTATCCAAAGTCCCTTTTTTCTGTCTCTGCCTTCTGTAGGGGAGAAAAAAATCCCTCTGTGACTGGAGGAGGTGTTTTTCTTCTGAGTGGTGGGGAGCAGAAAGCAGCCTCCGTGGCTTTAGTTAGCAGGCCCTGAGGAGGCACCAGGCAGGGGGAGGCACCAGGGCAGAGAAGATGGATGGCTGTGGAGACTAAAGCTGACAGTGCATGTGAGAAGCAGCTCTCAGGTGCTACGCCGACTATCCATCTCACTTCTGACCAGGCAAGGTGTAAGTAGCACTAGGTCTTCACCTTTTACATACTCTTCATTCCTCTCATCTCTACATGCTCGCATGTAAAAATAATGATACATGCCCGAGCTCCAGTCCTGGGAACTGGTACACGAATGCCTGTGTGAACATGCCATCAATTACACCCAGCACTTGTAGCTCTTGCTTTTCAGAGCCCAAAGGAATTCAGCAATTTCCAGACAAATTAACTGCAAACAACTGGGCCCAAAACACCATAAAACCAGTTTAAACCAAAGAATTTCTTGAAGGATTGCATATTGTCTGCTGGTTTTTCTTTCAGAATGATAGACACTTTACATTGAGAACTGATAGAATTTTAGCCATTTTGATCAAACCTTGAAATTTATTATATGCACAATCTCATGTAATAATGTAAAATCGTGCATGATCCGTTAGTGCTTGGAGTATGTGCTGTGAATGACTGTCAGCTACTACCATTCCAAGTTTTATGTCAGTATCGGTAGAATTGAATATTTACTCGTTTATGTGAAATCAATGTTTGATTAGATGTGGCAGTCATATTGACTTGTGTTGACCCTGAAAGTTAATCACCTGTAAATGTCCATGTAATGATAACTCTGAGAGCGTCATTTCAGTGTGTCCAGTGGTTTATGAGATATTTTGCTAACAAACAAACAAGGTTGACTCCAAGCGTTATTGTCAAGGTTTTAAGCGACAACATAATGTGTTGTGGACAAAGCTTAGCTACTACCTCACCACATTTTAGCTCATTATCTGTAAAAATGTCTGCGTGATATCCATTTTTCTGTTTTTAACAGTGATTAGCTGGAACTGAGTTGGTGTATTTGTGCATCTAATGATTATTGCCTGAACGTTTCATTCAATTCCATCCAGTGATTCATCAGATATTTTGCTAACAGTGCACACACACACACACACACACACAAATTCAACAGTATTGGGCGTCTAGAAGTTAGATTTTCTTTTCCTCCTTGTGACCCAAACCCTCAAACTCTGCAAGGGAGAAGCTACATAACTTTTTTTTCTAATCGCTCCTCTGTTAAAATGTTATGTTTCCATCTTTACCTTCATGAACTCGTCACTGCTGGCCCACAGCAACGCCCGTGAGCCCCAAAGCAGTCATAAGCAGATGCAGTCATTAATTATGCAGGCAAATGTTCAACGTTTAGCCAGTCTGATGGCAATGGTCTGATCAGCAACGTGCTCGTCGTTCTCAGGGAGCAGTTTGGGGACTTGGGGAGACCTTCGTCCCAATGCTGCTGCCAGATGGCAAACACTACCGCCATCAAAATGGATGTAAAAAGCCTATTTGTTACCCAGATGTGGGATTAGAGTTGCAGGTTGGAAAGCTTACATAAACACTGGTGTAGAGAAACAAAAGCTCTGTGTTGATTTAACACCAGAAGGACACCTCAAAATGAGTTTTAATGGCTCGAGAGAAGAATTTTAGTTTATAGCAACTGTAACTTCTGTGTCAGTGTTTTTGTAGGTTGGTGTGGTGTGTGTGTGTGTG
>JBBPBX010004277.1:0-11160 GCA_038048925.1 Garcialebias charrua | reverse complement strand
GCAAAATCAAATCTCTTCCCAGCCCCCCATACAAACTGTGTCTTAGAAAAGTTCAAGTCATTTAGACAGGCAGTGGAGATATTCTCCATCCGTGCAATGCTCTCAATAAGTCGTGATGGACCCACTGTTTGCACAAGAGGGTATTTGACTAAGGCTTTATTTGCAGTTAGCTTAACATTTCCAGCCATTTCAAAGGGGAAAAAATGGTTGCTGAGTAGCTGGAGGCTCTGAAGTAATCTGTTGGTTCATTTTTTTAAATGTTCAACACTGCTCACCCCTTCATAATTGCATCTTTTAACCTAAATATTAAAGTACAACATTTTTGCAGAAATTTTGAAAGCCATTGCAGCTGCTGTCCAAAATTCCAATATATCTTAGCAATAATCTAAAGCAAACGCCTACATGTTGGTGTATGAGCTGTATAAGAAGTGCAAAATGAGCCAGGATTTAAAATAAAATGTTAAAGCTGCTGCCAGTGACTTGTTGTGGTCACTTTGGTAACCACACATCTGTTTCTGTCACGACTGCCAAGTTAATATGACGCAGACCGACTCAAACAGACACTGAGCAAAAACTTAAATCTTTGAAATTGTTGAACTGTGAGCAGCAGAAAACACTGTTGCTTACGTGTTTACTTTTTTACGTTTCTAGTGTTTCATGTAGGAGATATGACAAGTTAAAAAGACCCTTCACTTTCAGTTTTGAAGAAAGCATTTCAGGTTAAAACCATATGGAAGTATACTGAAGTTTGGATGTGCGCTCTGCGTTATGGGCCGGTTTGAGGGAAAACCATAAGCCCTGCAGCAATGAGAGACACACTGGTTGAACGAAGATACAAATGCACATTTTGATGTGTATTTTGTATATGTACCGAGAGGAGTTATAGTTGAACGAAGTTTTATTAGCAAAAGATTTGAACGATTTTGTCAGCTTTCAAGTTAGAGCGAGTGACATCATCAACTGTCAGTTGGACTTTCCAAAAGAAAATGTGTAAAAACATATACAGTTTTAACTGTTATAGTTTTAAAACTATAAAATACATCAAAATACAACTTCCAACGTGTAAATTTCAATGTTATGCGAGTTGTTTAAACTTTAAAAGATGTTTCTAATGTGACTTATGCCTGAACTGTAGAGATCTGAAAAAGACCCCAGTTCACTCGTGTTTGGTCAAAATCACATTGATTTAGTTTCTTTTCTCAAATATTTTTTTACAGATTTTATCTACATTGTGTAATGTAGCCATTCCAAAAGTCATGGCACACTGTTCCCTATCAAGATGCCTGTTTTGGAGTATAAGTTGGATGTTGTGTTTCAAAGCTGTGAGACGAGATACAGGACAAAAAAACTTTGAACAGGATTCAGTCCTTATGAGTGTTGTTAAATACCATACCATATCATTTAATTTATAGAGCACTTAAAACAGTGACACGGTCAACCAAAGTGCTGTACAAACAGAAAAACAGGCAACACACAAAGCAACATACAAATTGAAGTAAAATCAGAATATAAACCTAAAAAAAGTTGCAGATAATAAATATAACGACCAACCTGTGTGAAGCAAACAGGTTCAACCACAGATCATCTGGTGTTGAAAGCTACGGAATAGTAGTGTTTTTTTAAACGGGATTTGAAAACCGAGAGGGAGGGGGCCTGTCTGACGAGCAGAGGTAACTCATTCCAGAGTCTTGGTCCTGCTACAGAGAAGGCCCTGTCACCTCTGTGTTTAAGACGAGTTCCTGGAACTGTGAGAAGTAACTGGTCCGCTGACCTCAGAGAACGTGGTGGGACATACAGCTGTAGCAAATCAGAGAGATGGGGGGGGGGAGACTGTTCAGCGATTTGTAGACATACAGGAGAATTTTGAACTGGATTCGAAGATGAACGGTAGCCAGTGCAGGGAGGCCAAGACTGGTGTAATGTGCTCTCTTTTGCCTGTACTGGTTAAAAATTGGGCTGCTGCGTTCTGGACCAGTTGTAGTCGTGCAATGGTGGTCTGACTGATACCAAACAGGAGTGAATTGCAGTAATCAAGCCTAGATGTAATAAATGCGTGTAATTACTGTCTCCAGGTTATTTTTTGACAATATGGGCTTCAGCTTAGACAGTCGCCTCAGCTGGAAAAAACAGGATTTAACGATCATATTTACATGACTGTTGAGTTTCATGGAAGGATCCATTATCACTCCCAGATTTGTGACTCTTTGTTTCTCTCACGGGGCTAGAGCGTAAAGGTGGATGCAGTGGTTCGTGATTGTGCCGTAAATAGGCAAACCAGTCCTGGGGCAACATCTTGGATGTAATTTGTGGATCTTGTCAGCCAAATGGTCAGGGCTTCTGGCACACAATATATGTTAATAAAGTGCAGCAGCTTTGACATCAGTTACAGACCAAAGAACAAACCTGAAATAGGTTGGCTCAAAGTTGCACAAATTTTTTACATGCTCACTGTCAGAGGAGTTCTAATCTGTATGATATTGTAATATTTCTGAGCAGTACTGTGCTCTGCAGAAAATCGATTCTGCTCAGCAGCTGTAATGTGTTTGAAGCTGCCACAGGGCTTCCAGCACAAATGCATAATGTCATTTTGCAGCGTTTGCCGCTTATTTGCATGCTTGCTTCATCGAGGCGAAAATCTGCCATCCTACATGAAAAAAGTAGGAATTATTGTTATCTAAAATTAGAAACTCATTGTTGATCATAATACAAATACTCATGAAATTCACAGCATGTTGGGCAACAGCTGTCAAATGAGATTCTGAAATCAGCCTCTTTTTACACATGCACTCCCCTCCAATAATCTGACAGCAGCAGAACATGACTTCATTTTGAAATCGCTCCAGTGGAAAGGTTACAGCCTGCTTTCAACAGGGCACATTTGAATTAAAGACTGATACATTTACTAAAAAGGCATACATCTAGTACTTAGTTTTATATTCTTTTACTGAGCGATATTATCCTAAATGCATTGTGGAGTTCAACTTGTCTTTTCTATCTGGCACATGGAAACCAAAGCCAGCTGTGGTAACAGTGGACCCAGGTGAAAATGTGTAGAGCTAACAAAAGAACATGTTAACTGTTGACACATGTACATTTGCTTCAAGTGTAAATTGTGTGAAACTGAGGACTGTCTGTTGTTTCAAAACATGATGACAATGTAGCATCATCTTCAACCTCCAATTTTTAGTACATATGTGTTTTCAAAACATTTTGTCTCAATAAGGTCTTAAACTAATATGTAAATACTGTATATACAGTAGTACCCAGTTTTGCTATGATCCCATTGAAGGTATAGGTTTTTATCTCAATGTACTGCAACTGCTGGCCACCAGTTGTGAAAGATTAGATTGTCTACTAATGTTTGCTGTGGTCTTCAGTTTTTATTTTCTTGCTTACAGTCCCGTAGATTAAATAATAAATGGCTGCCAAGGTTGTTCCAAAGCAAGGTGATGTAAGCAGAGGCTGGCAATGAAACATTGTGCAAGGCCTATAATGGAGACTTGCAAGCGGTTCGCACAAAAATGAACCACAATTTTCAAAAATTCTGCACAGTTCACTGGCCCCTGTGTTTTTAACATTCAGCGAGACTGTAACTGAAAATGTGCATAATTTCATTTGCAATATTGAATGGTTTGAGTTGTCAAGAGTCCCAACCCCAACCTGATGTACTTATGGAGAGGCTAGATTGTGACTGACTGTCACTGCTCAATGAGACAGCATAGTTTCTGTGTTTTAATCAGAAATGCTCACAAAAGCTGCTTTTAAAAGACCAAGGCAGGAACACGGGCAACATGCTGAACGTGTGGGTACAAAACATGAGTCCACAAACTGTTGGTAAAATCCTGATCAGAAATTGGTTTCTCAGATCACAAGGCTCAGCCTTAGGACCCACCCTCTTCACAAGCTACTTTGTACATAAGTCATGTAGGTCAGATCATTCCTGATGCATTCCTACATTTTTATGCCAATGGCGGAGTTTATTGTCAAGCTAGAACAGTTGCTAAGGTTTTTCAACATATACAGTCTTCATTCAACATCATCAAGTCAGATTTGTTCTGCTTCAAACTGGTGCTAAATGCTGATAAAACTAAAGGGATGTTGTTTTCAATCAGGAAGCCTGTCCCCGCAGTCCTTCCTCAAAGTCAAAGTCAAAGTCAACTTTATTGTCAAAACTGCAATATGTACAGGACATACACAGGATTGAAATTGCGTTTCTCTCAGTCCCTCGGTGCAACAGTAAACATTTAAACACTAAAACATTTAATAAACATAAGCATAAAATGAAATAATAAAAGTGTAATACTGTCCTGAGTTTTTGCATAGTAGTTTTTGCATAGTAGTAGTATGAAAGTATGAAAAGTTACACCAACATTAAAACACTAAACATTTAATAAACATAAGCATAAAATTCCTTATCTATGAATGGTGTTCCTATTGAGTTTAGTGATTCTTATAAATACTTGGGCATCTTGGATGATTCGCAGCTCTCTTTCAAGCCTCATATCAAAAACTTGCTAAATAAATTAACAGTAAAATTGGGTTTCTTTTTCAGAAATAGATCTTGTCTAACTCTGAATGCTATAGGAAATGCCTTGTAACTGTGAATCAAAAAGGCGTTCAATACAAGATCAACTGGACTTTATTTGTAACAGAAAACGTTTCGACTTGTAACTGTGACTTTCCTTCCCTCCGTTGACTACAATGACATTATTTACATGAATGTTCCTGCAAACACCTTGCAGATTCAATTCAATTCAGATGTTGGACGCTGTCTATCATGATGCGCCAAGATTCCTAACTGGCTGTAACTACCGTACCCATCACTGCACCCTGTATTCACTGGTTAAATGGACACCATTAACTTCATGCAGACTATCTCACTGGTGGGTGATTCTTTTTTTGAGGCAACATTCATGTCCGCATGTTTCTCTTACCCTGATTTTTTTCTAAAATGTGCCAAATATTTACAACAAAGTATTTTAATTATACACTTAGATGTTTGCCATCATTCAAATATAAATGAAATGCATTTAAAATATTATTTTGTACTTTACACACCTTTTTGGTGACATAGATGGTCAATTTTATTGTGTCCGCAGTGCAGTGTAAAATATTTCCTCAAGAAGTTTAAACAATAAAATTAAATTAAAAAAGAAATTTCTTCAATAATTTGATTGACTGGACTAAACCTTATTTTATTATGAAACTGAATCTGTTGAAACTATTTTTAATTTGATATTTTCTTGATATTATACATGTCCCATGTTGTGTTCAGAAACCACAGTGTTTAGTGTGTTTGTTAGTGGTTAGTGTTTAGTGCGTTTGTTAGTGTTTAGTGTGTTTGTTGGGTCTATAATGTTGTGCACCGTTTGTTACGACATGTTACTGTGCCTTTAAGAGATGCTTTACGGCATGGGGTAAATGTGAGGGTGGGGGGAGTTTTGGTTCAGTAAAGTTTGGTGCACGAAGCGACACGGTGTGGTTATTGAGTTCCCGCGGACACTACATTTTGGCAGACGAGGATGTCCGGACTCGCGTTACCACCACCGCCACCTTTCCTCCCTGTCCCCGGCGACCCAGCCGTCCCGTGGGACAGATGGCTGACAGCGTTTGAGGACTACTTGCTGGCTTTGGGACACACTGAACTGGCGGAAGCGAGGAAGTGCGCGCTCCTCCGCCATTGTCTGGGCCAGGAGGGTCAGAGAATCCTCGCCACGCTCACGTTAGCGGACAATAAATACGCCACGGCTACAGCTGCACTGAGGACTCATTTCAGCTCCGGGCGGAGCCGGCGGATGCACCGCTTCGAGTTTCGTCAGAGGAAGCAGCGACCGGGTGAGTCTGTTGCCAACTACGTCTCAGCACTACGAGAGCTGGCTAGACTCTGTGACTATGGGGCGTTAGAAGATGGACTCATAGTTGATCAGCTGGTAGAAAAAACATTGTGTAACCAACTGAGGGAGAGACTTTTATTAGAACCAGACTCCATGACGCTGGCGGGCGCTCTGGTTATTGGAAAGCAGCTTGAAACAGCACTAACAGAGGCGCGAAAATTCTCCCGCGCGGCGCACGAACCGGTGACGTCATCAACACCGGACGTTCATCACACAGAGGCTGTGGAGGGGGCTGACGGGCCGAGTGGCAGTTTGGATGTACAGAGAGTGGACAGGGGGCCCAGTAGGAGGGGGGCCAGGAGCTGTGGTAACTGTGGCTCCTCTAACCATGCAACTAGAGACCAATCATGTCCTGCCCATGGAAAACTTTGTCTTAAATGCAACAAACTGAATCATTTTGCACGCTGCTGCCGCTCCTCTTCAGCTCGCCAGGATAATACAGTGGTCCCCATTAACACTGTACAGACTCGGCAGCCATCGTTCAAGCTCTGTACATGTCGGGTGGGTGCAGCTCACGTGCCGCTCCTCGTGGATACAGGGGCCAAAGTGTCAATTTTGAATAAAAGCACGTATGACCAGTTTTTCAGCCGTACACCCCTGGAAGCAGCCACTACACCCCTGTCGGGCTATGGTCACTCTCCCATCGAGACTCTGGGTGTGGTCCACCTCCCTGTCCAGTATGGTCAGCAAACTACGCCTGACGCCAAGTTCTGCATCACCCGGAAGGGAGCTAACATTATGGGCCTAGACTTGTTCCTCGCCCTGGGTTTTGCTGTGAGGGATGCTAAGGGCCAGCACGTCCTGCAAGTCGCCACCTCCTGGCCCGACCGCTATCCACAACTGTTCAGCGGACTGGGCCGCATGACAGGTTTTGTCCATCAGCCTACGGTGGACCGGTCGGTCCGTCCTGTTATCCAGCCTCTTCGGCGCATTCCCCTGGCTCTCCGTGATGCTGTAGAGGCCGAGCTACGTCGCCTGGTGGAGGAGGACGTCATAGAGCCTGTCAATGCCTCACCATGGGTATCAAACCTGGTGATAGCCAAGAAGAAGGGGGGTGGACTGCGACTCTGTGTGGACCTCACTGATGTGAACAAAGCCGTCGTACCTGACAAGTATCCTCTACCCACAGCGGAGGAACTCACCAGCCATTTTCACGGCTCCACAGTCTTCAGCAAGATGGACCTACGGCACGGCTACCTGCAGGTTCCGCTAGCACCTGAAAGTATGGACCTCACAGCGTTTGTCACGCATGTGGGAGTTTTCAGATTTAAACGCATGGCGTTTGGTCTCTCATCGGCCCCGAGTTGTTTCCAAAAGATAATGACACTAATACTGGCTGGTATCCAAGGCGTCTCCATCTACCTGGACGACGTGGTGGTGCATGCACCATCTACTGCACTGCATGATGCTCGCCTAGAGCAGGTCTTTCAGCGTTTCCAACAACATGGGGTCACGCTGAACCCTCAGAAGTGCATGTTTGGAGCTGACGATGTTGAGTTTCTGGGTTTCAGGCTCTCAAAAGACGGCATTGCCCCAATTTTGTCCCACACTGAAGCCATCCTGTCCCTGCCGGACCCGCAATCACCATCCCAGCTGTCTTCCTTCCTGGGAATGGTGGCCTACTACCTCAGATTCATGCCACACTACTCGGATTCGACGGCCCCTCTGCGCCGGTTGCTCCGGAAGGACATCACGTGGGACTGGACACCAGCATGCCACGACGCTGTGCAAACTGAGCTCCATCACTGCACACACCATCATAGACTGCCTGGACAACCTGTTTGGACGTTGGGGCCTTCCAAGTGTTGTTACAACAGATAATGGGGCCCAGTTCACCTCAGCAGAGTTCACAGAGTTCCTCACACTACGCTCCATCAGGCACATCAGGACAGCAGTTTATCACCCAGAGAGCAATGGGGGTGTGGAACGACTCAATAAAACTCTCAAAAATGGACTCAGAGCCTGTCTGGAGGAGGGGAGAACCTTCAGCGACGCTCTCAACCAAACCCTTTTGACCATCCGGGCAACCAAGCATTCCACCACAGGAGTTTCACCGGCGATGTTAATGATCGGGCGCGAACTGAAGCAACCCCTGGACTGTCTGAGAGCTGAGCCAGCTCCTGCACGTGGGAGCCCAGAGCTCCAGAAGGCCAGAGCTCAGGTGAAGGGTTCGCAGGCCCGGATGAAAGACAGGTTTGATGCCACGCACCGAGTGCAGACCCCCGCACTGGCTGCAGGGGATTGGGTCAGGATCAAACGGCTTCATCGGAGAAATAAACTGAAATCATTCTGGTCAGAGCCACTGAGGGTGGTTAAGCAATTGGGGCCGGCCACATACAGACTGGAAAATGGGGGTCGTTGGCACGCAAACCGTCTGCACAGGGTCATCGCCCCACCAGCACCTGCCCCACCAGCACCTGCTCCACCAGCAGCTGCTTCACCGTTGGCCTCGGCAACGGCAATGGGTTGGCAGCCTAGGCCAATGACTATTCGGGTGGGGGATACTCCACCAGCTTTGCCCAACTCCACTCAGCAGCCAGCACGGCCCCAGAGACAGAGGGTCCCGCCTGTCTGGCTTGGGGACTATGTGACAGGGTGATGGTGTTACTAAACATCTATTAATCTGCGTTTTATTGAGTCCAGTTTAATCTGTTATTCTTTGCAAAGTATTATGTTTTCAAGGGGGTGAAGGGGGAAAATGTTGTGTTCAGAAACCACAGTGTTTAGTGTGTTTGTTAGTGGTTAGTGTTTAGTGCGTTTGTTAGTGTTTAGTGTGTTTGTTGGGTCTATAATGTTGTGCACTGTTTGTTACGACATGTTACTGTGCCTTTAAGAGATGCTTTACGGCATGGGGTAAATGTGAGGGTGGGGGGAGTTTTGGTTCAGTAAAGTTTTGTGCACGAAGCGACACGGTGTGGTTATTGAGTTCCCGCGGACACTACATCCTAGTAGTAACTTTCCACCCTGTTAGAATGTTTCCTTTTTGCCCTCAAAAGACTACAATTCCATAAAAGCCATTTACAGGAAGTGACATCAATTGGTTTTGGAGGGAATTCAACCGTGGAAAACAAGGTAAGCTTCATCTGTCACTCTCTCCTTACTTTTTTTATCTTAAATATATTAAACCTGTATGAGTCAACCTTAAAGTTCCACCCTGTTAAGATAAATTGTGGGAAATGTTTATTTGGTAGAATTTAAAAAACAACATATTAGATTTAGTCATTAAAGGTTTGCTATTCTGTTGAAGGTTAGCTAGCTAAATGTTGACCACATAAAGAGCTACAGCTAGATTAGCTAAAAAAATTCCACCCTGTTATGTTCCACCCTGTTAGGTTTATGAACCAAACAAGGTGTAACAAGGACCTAACAGGGTGGAAATTCAGGTAAAAAGTAATCACATATACATGTAATTATTACTTTACCTGTAATTATTATTTTATCCAGCCCTGAGCTTGACCATTATTAATTTCTTATTGCTAAACATGTCAGTGATGTAACAAAATATTTAAAACTTAAAACATTACAGGTAGTCCCCGATTTACGAGCGAGATCCGTCACAACGAGGCGCTCGTAAACCGGAAATCTCGTAATTTGGAACGGCCGCCATTTCGCTCGTAAATCCGGAAATCCGCTCGTAAATTGGAACGGTTTTCGCTAGCGCACCTAAAAACACTCTATTTTCATCTAAAAACTACTTTTGAGTGCATAAAAATGATCGGAAACGTGTGTTTATATGCTTAACTTGCTAACTGAAGTGAAAAAACACATGAAAACTCAGTATTTTTTTCGTTTTTTCCAAAAATGTGCAGCTCGTAAGTCTGGAACCTCGCAGATCAGAGCGCTCGTAAATCGGGGACTACCTGTACTCTTTTTATTTTCAAAAGTCCTGAAGCCAAAATGTTGCCGCAAAAAAAGAATCACCCTGGTACATTTTAATCTTTAAAGCACTTCTCAGTCTGTTGCCTTCATACATCTCCTACATGCCACTTTGTCGGTGCAGCTACAGCGTGCACTCTCAGGACATTATTACATGTAGTATACCCTCAGTGTGGACCAAACTTGGCAAAAGAGCCTTCTCTTACTCCGCTCCTGTTTCCTGGAACACCTTGCAAAAAGATCTGAAGCTCTCGACCTCGACCACTCAAAAGTATTTTTAAACAACTACTGTACTAAGTTCATTGCAAAAAACAATGCAGGCATGTTCCTGTTTTTAGTATTTTACATTGTTTTATAATTTCGCTTGTTTTTGTATTGTTTTTAAATAATCTATTTTATTTACTTTTCATTTTATATGCTTTCATATGATTTTCTATTCTTGTCTGTGTACCTCATCTGTGTTCTTTGTTTAAATCAGGTCTCTTGTAAATGAGTCCTCGTCGTGACTCAACGAGACTAGCCTGTTAGTCAAAAAAATAAATAAAAGGTTGAATGAATGATCAATGTGGCTGGGTACATTACTTTGTACTGGCTACAGACCCTTCTTTGAGTCAGTACGCTGTAAAATGATAAGTACTCTATTATAAAAGTTATTACCACCATAACCACTTTTCTGCCATATAACATCAAAACATGATTGTTTCTGTGTTCTCCACTGGCTTTTAGTGAGCTTGAAGATAGCTCAGAACATTATTTACTGACCAAGTGATAATAATTCAGTACATTAAGTTTATTTTAACCATTATATGTTGTGTTAATAATTTTATCTGCACTCTCCACCTCTTAGAGTTTTGATTTTTTTTTTCTTTCAGTGTGCATTTAAAGAGAAAAAGACGAGCACACAGAATAAACCAAATATATTATATGTTAAATTTTACATGTTTTGAATGCATGTTAAAGAGCTCAGTCCATGCTAGGTTTGCTCAGATTTCATTTTTCCAGAACATGCAGCTACACTCAGACAGACCTCAATATTGCAGTTCACTGTCAAGACTTTGATGCAGCCGTACTGACTGAAATGCTAATTTTCAGTTTGCATTTTGCTCAAAGTAGGGAACTGTGCCTCTTGAATCCATCTACACGGAGAGTGGAACATATTTAAATGAGGATCAGTGAGTGATAATGACTTCATCTGAATTTACCTTATTACAATATGTCATGAAAAGAGTACGGTTTATTTTGTTTTTGGTCCAGAAGTGCAGAAAAAGGTCATCTTGTTCAACTTAAATGAACCAAATGACAAAAATGTCCTGTTGCATCTAGGACACGAGTATCTAAATCAAGAGTCATTGATGAGAACATCCATATGCTGCACAATGAGTGAGACTGA
>JBBPBX010004276.1:59263-77661 GCA_038048925.1 Garcialebias charrua | reverse complement strand
AAGCTCCGTCTTACGGGAGACTCTGCCAGACGTTCCCAGCAGACCCTCACAATACGTTTGGGTCTGCCAGGTCTGACCGGCATCCTCCCCCACCATCGGAGCCAACTCACCACCAGGTAGTGGTCAGTTGACAGCTCCGCCCCTCTCTTCACCCGAGTGTCCAGGACATGCGGCCGCAGATCAGATGAGACGACAACAAAGTCGATCATTGAACTACGACCTAGGGTGTCCTGGTGCCAAGAGCACATATGGACACCCTTATGCCTGAACATGGTGTTCGTTATGGACAATCCATGACGAGCACAGAAGTCCAACAACAGAACACCACTCGGGTTCAGATCAGGGGGGCCGTTCCTCCCAACCACACCCCTCCAGGTCTCACTGTCATTGCCCACGTGAGCGTTGAAGTCCCCCAGCAGAACAAGGGAGTCCCCAGGAGGCGCACCCTCCAATACCCCCTCCAAGGACTCCAAAAAGGGTGGGTAATCTGCGCTGCCGTTCGGCGCATAGGCACAAACAACAGTCAGAGCCCGTCCCCCCACACGTAGGCGAAGGGAGGCTACCCTCTCGTTCACCGGGGTGAACCCCAACGTACAGGCACCAAGATGGGGGGCAACAAGTATGCCCACTCCTGCTCGGCGCCTCTCACCAGGGGCAACTCCAGAGTGGAAGAGTGTCCAACCCCTCTCAAGGAAACTGGTTCCAGAGCCAGAGCCATGCGTTGAGGTGAGTCCGACTATTTCTAGCCGGAACCTCTCAACCTCACACACTAGCTCAGGCTCCTTCCCCACCAGAGAGGTGACATTCCATGTCCCAATGGCCAGCTTCTGTAGCCGAGGATCAGACCGCCAGGGTCCCCGCCCTCGGCCACCACCCATTCCACAATGCACCCGACCCCTTTGGCCCCTCCCACAGGTGGTGAGCCTATGGGAAGGGGGACCCACGTCTCCTCTTCGGGCTGTGCCCGGCCGAGCTCCATGGGTGAAAGCCCGGCCACCAGGCGCTCGCCAACGTGCCCCTCCTCCGGGCCTGGCTCCAGAGTGGGGCCCCGGTGACCCGCGTCCGGGCGAGGGAACATTGTTTCCATTTATATTACTCATCATAAGGGGTCTTGTGGGCTGCGCTTTGTCTCGTCCCTCACCTAGTACCTGTCTGCCTTGTAAATGCGACTTTCATTGTTTTTGGGCTCTGAATGATCGTATCTTCATTAATGTTTCACATGGTTCAATTATGGGGGAAAAATGTCACACTGTTAACTCCTGTAATTACACATCACTGACAAAGAAGTCAAGTAAATGTCTGATATTAATGTTGTTATTGATCTCAGGGATTCAGCCAAACCCAGGGCCAATCACTAACTACTGTACACCTAATGAGTTTAAAAATATTTCAGGTCTCCGTTTTCTGCATGTAAACGCTCGTAGCCTTCTAAAAAAACTTGATGAATTGAAAATCCTAATCACTTCTTCTGGGGCAGATGTGATCGTTATCTCTGAAACTTGGCTCAACGATTCTGTTTTGAAAAATGACTTGGCAATCAATGAATTTAAGATCTATCGTTGTGACCGTAATACAAGGGGAGGTGGAGTCGCTATTTACATCAGAGATTCTTTGGCTGCCAGGATTGCATCTAAAAAAACAATCGCAAACCAGTTTGAGGCTTTAGCTGTGAACATCACTTTGAAAGGAGGTCAGCCCTTAACTGTTGTTGGTTGTTATCGTCCCCCCTCCGCAACACCTGAAGCTCTGTCCTCCCTGACTGAATTCATAGGAAATTTAAAACACAATGAGATCGTTTTGGCTGGAGATTTCAACATTGATTGGAATAAGTCGACCCCCCTCTGTGATAAATTCAAAGAATGTTGCCTATCTCTCAACCTAACACAACTTATCGATTCTCCCACCAGACCAAACATAAAATGTCCCGAAAAATCTTCTATCTTAGATCTGTTTTTCACAAATGCACCTCACAAATTTCCTGGTATAGGTGTATTTGCCAACGTTTTGAGTGATCATTCCGTAATAGCAGCTCTTAGATCTACTAAACTTCCACCTGCTAAGCCCAGAATAATTCAAAAAAGGGATTTGAAACGTTTCAGTGAACAGTCATTCCTTTGGGATCTATCCCTCTTTGATTGGCAACGTATCCTACAAATCAATGACGTGAACACCGCTTGGAACTATTTTCGCAATAGTTTCATTCTCTTTGTAAACAAACACGCACCTTTTCGGCAGTTCAGGATAAAGAGCCGTGACAGCCCCTGGTTTACTCCTGAACTAGCTGATCTCCTGCACTGGAGAGATCAGCTTTGGGCCGCAGCGAGAAAATCACACTCAGACACTGATTGGTTGAAATTTCGGCAGCTAAGGAATAAATGTACAACTGCCATCAAAGCCGCAAAACGTAACTACTTCTTATCTCAGACCTCCAAAAATCTAAACGATCCTAAAAAATTCTGGAAAACCATCAAATCTCTCTCAGGCACCCCCCAATCATCTGACCTCCCATCACAATTTCTTGTTGACTCTGTTCCTGTGTCAAATAAGCACGAGATCCTGAACTGTTTCAATAAACATTTTGTTGCTTCTAGTTCATTATTTGACACAGTTACAAACGGAAAATCAGCCACTTTATCTAATAATCAAACTTCTACAAATCAAATCCCTCCTACAAGTCAACCATCTGTTAATCACACCTTCTCTTTTTCTCCGTTCTCAGTCAGTGAGGTAAATAAACTGTTAAATGATCTTGATCCTAAAAAATCTGCAGGTCCAGATGAACTTCCACCTTACTTCTTAAGGCTGGCTGCTCATATCATCACAGTCCCTGTGACCCACATCTTTAATCTGTCCATAAGCCAAAACACCATTCCGGATGCTTGGAAAACAGCCTTTGTTCTTCCTTTGCTGAAGGGAGGTGACCCCACCTCATTGAACAATTATCGACCGATCTCTAAACTCTGCATCTTAGCCAAGGTTCTAGAAAAACTGATAAACTCTCAGATCAAAAACTATCTGGACTCATTTAACATCTTACCTCTTCATCAATCTGGTTTCAGGAAAAAACACAGCACAACAACTGCTTCTCTGAAGGTTCTGAATGATGTTGTTGAAGCATTGGATGCTAAGGACTATTGTGCTGCACTTTTCTTAGACCTGTCTAAAGCTTTTGACACTGTGGATCATAACATCCTGTGTCATAAGCTCTCAGAAATCGGTTTCTCTGATCACACCATCGGTTGGTTTTCTAACTATCTTTCCAATCGGAGGCAATGTGTTCAACATAACGGTACTTTTTCCAGCTATTTAACAGTTAAAAATGGTGTACCACAAGGCTCAGTTTTAGGACCCACTCTCTTTACAATCTACATAGCTAATGTAGGTCACTGCATCCCTGATGCATCCTTACATTTCTATGCTGATGATACAGTTGTTTATTGCCGAGCTAAAACAGTAGCTAAGGCTTTCCAGTTACTGCAATCCGCTTTTGACATCATCCAGTCAGATTTGTTCCGTCTCAAACTTGTCCTAAATGCTGATAAAACAAAAGGGATGTTTTTTTCAAATAGGAAGGCGGTTCCAGCAGATCCTCCTCTGATTTTATCTTCAAATGGTGTACCTATTGAGTTTGTTGATTCCTATAAATATCTGGGTATCCTGATCGATTCACATCTCTCTTTTAAACTCCACGTGGAAAACCTAGTGAAGAAACTGAAAGTTAAACTGGGTTTCTTTTTCAGAAACAGATCATGTCTATCACTGAATGTTAGGAAACGCCTTGTATCTGTGACTTTCCTTCCCTCCATTGATTACGGTGACATTCTCTACATGAATGCTCCTACAAGCACCCTGCGGATGTTGGATGTTGTCTATCATGGTGCACTAAGATTCATAACTGGTTGTGATTATCGTACCCACCACTGCACCCTGTATTCACTGGTTAACTGGACATCATTAACCTCACGCAGACTCTTCCACTGGTACATTTTCATCTTCAAATCACTTCTTGGTCTGCTGCCCTCATACATCTCCTCCTACATGTCTTTGCGTGAGTGCAGCTACAGCGTGCGCTCTCAGGACATGATTACCTGCAGTGTTCCGTCAGTGAGGACTGAACTTGGAAAAAGGGCCTTCTCCTACTCCGCTCCTGCTTCATGGAATATCTTACAAAAAGATCTGAAGCTCTCGACCTTGACTTCTCTAAATGGTTTTCAGAATCTGTTGGAATCCTGGCAAAAACCAATGCAGATTTGTTCCTGTCTTTGATTTTATACGTCTACCTTATAATGTTTTGCTAGTTTTTTGATACTTTGTTAAAAGGAGGAATGTGTATATGTATATATATATATATATATATATATATATATATATATATATATGTATATATATATATATGTGTATGTATGTATATATGTATGTATATATATATATATATATATATATTTTTTTTTTCTCTCTCTTTTGTTTTCTATTGTTTATTGTTTGATTGTTTATTGTTTAAGGAAATTCTACCATTGCTGTTCATTGTTCTTTAGTTTTAGCAGGTCGCTTTCGTAAATGAGCCCATGAGGTTCAAAAGATTTACCTGACTAAATAAAGGTTGAATGAATGAATCTCTGATGCTCTCCTGAGCTTTCATTTGCTTCATCTCCTCTACAGTAATGTTTTTTGCTCAGCTCTCAAACTTGCAAGTTCCTCAGTGAGAAAGTTTATTGCTTTTTTCAATTCCTCCATTAACTCCAAATTTTTATCCACCGAGTTTTGACTCGGCGACTCCGGTTTCTTTTTTTTCCCAGGACTCATCTCGCCTGCTTCTTCTGACCTGGATACAGAAATTCACAGTTCCACAGCAACTCACTCGCTGCTCTGCTCATGTCCAACAGTAACCAGCTTACTGTTCTGCTCATGTCCACAGCAACTCGCTCGCTGCTCTGCTCCCGTCCACAGCAACTCGCACGTTGCTCTGCTCCCGTCCACAGCAACTCGCTCGCTGCTCTGCTCCCATCCACAGCAACTCGCTCGCTGCTCTGCTCCCGTCCACAGCAACTCGCTCGTTGCTCTGCTCCCGTCCACAGCAACTCGCTCGCTGCTCTGCTCCCGTCCACAGCAACTCGCTCGCTGCTCTGCTCCCGTCCACAGCAACTCGCTCGCTGCTCTGCTCCCGTCCACAGCAACTCGCTGCTCTGCTCCCGTCCACAGCAACTCGCTCGCTGCTCTGCTCCCGTCCACAGCAACTCGCTCGCTGCTCTGCTCCCGTCCACAGCAACTCGCTCGTTGCTCTGCTCCCGTCCACAGCAACTCGCTCGCTGCTCTGCTCCCGTCCACAGCAACTCGCTCGTTGCTCTGCTCCCGTCCACAGCAACTCGCTCGCTGCTCTGCTCCCGTCCAACAGCAACTCGCTCGTTGCTCTGCTCCCGTCCACAGCAACTCGCTCGCTGCTCTGCTCCCGTCCAACAGCAACTCGCTCTTGCTCTGCTCCCGTCCAACAGCAACTTGCTCGTTGCTCTGCTCCCGTCCACAACAACTCGCGGCTTTTCTCTCATTTCTCGACGGAATAAAATGTCAGTTACTCACTCCCTCCATGACGCTGCCATCTATCTCCACCGCCGCAGAGTCCATCTTCACTCACAGGTGTAACAGCTGGTCTGTTCAATCAGAGCTGCTTGTCATTCCCCCTCAGCGTCCTGCAGCTGTTTTAGACGGAAGTTGGATACGTCACTTCCGCTGACTATCAAAATAAACGTTTTAACAGTTTGAAAAATGTGGAAGCCCATTTCCGCCAGTCTATTAAAAAAATAGTAAAAATTATCTAAAAAAAATTATCAAAATTTTTTTTTTGAGATACTCAAAAAAATTTTGAGATAGTATCTCAAAATTTTGAGAAAGTATCTCAAAATTTTTAGATACTTTCTCAAAATTTTGAGATAATTTTTGCTATTTGTTTTAATAGACTGGCGCAAATGGGCTTTCATACTATCAAGTTCGGAAATGGGCTAATAAGAGCCTAATAATAATAATAATAATAATCATTTTATTTAGAAGCGCCTTTCAGGACACCCAAGGACACTTTACAGCAAGAAAACAAATTGAAATATAAAGTAAATAAAGAATATAAAATACAAAATAATAAAAATACAATTAGAGTTAATGATAAGCTAGTCTAAAGAGATGTGTTTTCAGAGCAGTCTTGAACAGAGAAAGGGAGGTGGTGTTTCGAAGGTCTGGCGGTAGAGCGTTCCAGAGGTGAGGGGCAGAGCAGGTGAAGGCCCTGCTCCCCATGGTGGAGAGGCGGGCAGAGGGTACATGGAGATGTAGTGAAGAGGAGGATCTGAGAGAGTGTGATGGGATGGAGATTTGTAGGAGGTCAGATAGATAAGGAGGGGCAAGGTTGTGGATAGATTTGAACGTGAGGAGTAGAATTTTGAAGATGATGCGTGATTTAACCGGGAGCCAGTGGAGCTGCTGCAGGACAGGAGTGATGTGGTTATAGTAGGAGGTTTGAGTGATGACACGGGCAGCTGAGTTCTGGACCATCTGTAACTTGTGGAGAGATTTGTTGGGGAGGCCGTAGAGAAGGGAGTTGCAGTAATCGATACGGGAAGTCACAAGACTGTGCACCAGGATGGCTGTGGAGCGGGGTGTGAGAGAACATGTAAAATATAGTCCACAATAAAACACATTTTTATTATAAACAATAATTTTATTAAAAACAAACACATGCAATTAAAAGCAGCTTCAGGAACTGGCACGATCTGGACATTTATAGAATATGGTTGTTTGAATTGTTTATTAGATAATAAGGAGCAGATTTAATAAGATTTTTTCTTCATCTGCTACCTTTCATTTTATATTGTTTTTTGTAATTACATATATCTTAATTGTTTTGTATCATTATTATAAAACGAATAAATAAATAAACAATACTGTGACGGCCTGAGTTTAAACATACAACTCATGAAACTCAAATGTAGGAAGTTTTTTTATTACACACATTAATAAGTCTGTATTAATAAATACAAATATATGGACCAATGAGAAACGCTTCAGCTTAAATAATGTCCATCATAATGTAAATTAACAGATTAAATTGTGTGTAAAATTATCGATTAGAGCAGTAAGAAGATGGATTGGTGGCCCACGTGTGTGGAGGCTTAATTCAGCATTAAATGAGATTTTACAACAGAAGAACCAATCCACACTAACAAACATGAAACAAGGTGGTGCTGTGGATCTGTAGCTCCACCATCTGCTCACTACTTCAGAACCAGAGGGGAAAGGAATCGAGTTTTGCACACACATCACACCGAACACATTACGAGCCACTGAAATTATGTGTTTAACAGAAATATGTCAAGACATTGCAGTGAAAATAAAAAAGACCAAGTTGAGGGGTTTTGCCCCAAACACATGAAAGTCACTTTAAAAAAAAATTTTTTTACAATAATGAGTACAACAAATGACTTGCATAAAAAGAGAAAAAAATAATAAAATGAAAGGTAGCAGATGAAGAAATATCTTATTTAATCTGCTCCTTATTTATCCAATTTAAACAAGTTCTTGTATACAGTAATGACAAAATGGTAAATCATATAACCTTCTCTAAAGTAAAACTGATTATACATTCATTGACATTTATTTAACATTTCAATTTTGACCAACTTCTTAAAGATAGTGATTGATTTGGCCCCCTTAGTTTCTGTTTTTAAATTATTCCATAATCCTATACCCTGAATTTGGGTAGTTCTTTCTTTTAGACTACAGTACTGTACTGTAGTTCGAAATTGTGGTTTTACTTACCGGTAATTACCCAACAAAACAGTTTAATACTATAAAAGTTTATGTACACACTTTATACGGTTCAATGTTTCATTTTTATAAACAAGAGTTTGGTCTTTATATTGTCTTAACATGTTAAACTAATAAATGTTACAGTTCTTTAAATTAAATTTTATGTAGTTTTTTAAACACTTAATGGGTCATGTTATCATAAGCTTCTAGTAGGACATAAGAGAATCCTCCAGATCTGCCTCTTCTCTGCAAAAACAAAAAAGATGATCTAACTGGAGGCAAATGTGATGCAAACAGTCACTTGTTGCTCCGTGGGTTTTGGTTCATGCAGTTAGTCAAAAGGAAAAGGTCCAATAAACACAGCTTATGGTAAGTTTACTTTCCCGTTGGCAGCCAAACAGACATATCTCTTGTAAATGAGTCCTCGAGGCTCAATGGGATTAACCTGCCTAAATAAAAGTTGAATGAATGAAAACTTACTGACACACCTGCTCCAGATCCTGCATGACTGCTTATTGCAGCTTGTTGCTCCACCTCTGACAGGTAACACCCATGGGCCTCTAAACCTCCCTAAAGCCTACATATTTATACCTAGAATGTACCCACATCCCAATGAAAATAAATATATAAATACTAACAAACACATTTATTATAAACAATTATAATTACCGGTAAACAAAAATACTAATTTAAATCAAACCTAAAAAACAAGATAATGACAAATAGCGCCTACACTCTGTCACTGTCAAGCACAGAGGGTGAAAAGCAAAAAAGTGATTTTGACAGAGTTAGATTTTAGAGTTTGATGTAGAAATATTCACACAGCTCAGCTGCACCTTAATTTCAGCAAATTTTATCACTTTATCCTACGGTAAATAAAGCTTAGGGGAGGGGTGGCGCAGCGGTTAGAGAAGGTGGGCTTTTGATTAGAAAATCGCTTATTTAATATTCATACATATGTAACAGTTGTGTTAACCGTCCTGTCATAAACACTTTCAGAGGCCGATGGGCTGGATGAAGTAACTTTACTGTAAATGAGTGGTTAAAAGCTTAAACATAGCATAGTCAGCTCCTCTACTGGCACAAATATCACAGCAGAGCCTTAAAAAGACTGTGAAGATTTTCAAATATCTGTTACAATGACTTTTAACAATATTCTTTTTAACATATGATCATATAGTGGTTTTAGCAATAATGTTTTACAATAAATCTAATACAAACTGTTTTTCATCAAAAAAAATTCAACAAAATAAGAAATTAGTAAACTAAACGCAGACAGCATGATTTGTTAAATTGCTCTAAAGCACCCTCTGGTGGTTCACAGAAAATATAACAGTGACAACCAACAAACATTGTGCAAACGTCACTGACTTAACTCAGAGCATTTACACATTTAGTATAACCAGTGCTGGACTGGCCATTCGGGCATACCGGGCAAATTCCCGGTGGGCCGTCGGTGATTTATGTGATTTATGGGCCGCCCGGGCGGTCCTGTCACTCATGAACCAAAAAAATAAATTATAGCTATTTTTTTGTCAATCGCGACGGCCGATTGGTTGATTTTCTTGAACGACATCGAGCTAATCCAATGAAATCTCTCAGCACTCTTCCGACCAGCCCCTCCTCCTACCTGCAGCTGAGAGTTTGACGAGTGATAGACAGGACTCAAGGAGTGACGTGACGTCTGCTCTATGCGACAGTTTCAGCGCGGCATCTTGCAGGCAGCACGCGTTAGCATTATTAGCATGTTGTTGCGGTCTCCTGTTGTTAAAAGACCAGCGCAAATTCAAAAGCTGTGCATGGACGCTGATTCACAAGACCTGCAGCAGCAACACGTCACTTGAACGGACTAACCACATCATCCGAACGTGAACGAAGAAAACAGCTTGTAAACACCGATCAGCAGCTGCAACTTTTATCAGGTAATTCAAATCATTCCAGATCAATAACACAAATTGTAGGGTTTTTAATGATCTCTGAATCATGTCTGAAATGTTGTTGATGTGCAGGCTTTACTGAACGCTGCTAAGACGTCTTCCATCACGTCAACACTTCAGCACTTTATGAAAAAACTCAGACTGATAGTGTCAGCATGTCCTGGAGCCCTGATGATGAGAGATGATGAGAGATTCAACCACCTCAACTGCTCAAAAAGAGGTATTGTTCTTTTACTATTACTGTACTATTACCTTTTTAATTTAAAATTATAATCTTATTAACTTTTTTTAACTTGTCTGGGCCTCTGGACATTCAAAAAACAAAACAAAACAATTGTAGAAACGTTTCATCTTTCATCAGAAAGACTTCCTCAGTCTGAGGTGCTGTATTCAGCTCAGTCTTATAAATATCACCCTCTCACTGTGGAAACTCTGGAACAACCTGCCCCCCAACATTAGACAGGCCTCCTCCCTTCACATGTTCAAATCCCTGCTAAAAAAATCATCTTTTCTCTATTATTTCAAACTGTGTGAGCTGACGTAGTGTATATATATTTTTTTACTGTGTTTTCATTTTAATATTGTTCTTATACATTTTTATTATACTTTTACCGCTGTTAATATCATAATTTTTACCATTGGTGTGTGATACTGTTCTGTACATTTTTAAACCTCTTTTGTGTTGTGTGTGTGAAGCACCTTGATAACAGTTTATCTGTTTTAACTGTGCTATATAAATAAAATAGACTTGACTTGACTCACAGTGGATCAACCAGTTTGTTGATGACAGCTGAAACCAGCTGCTCACATGAGCAAGGAGGACCATCAGCCTAACAATGGATCATTAGCACCCTGATGGTTGTTTGCTATTCACAGAGGGCTGAGTGATACTAGCAACAACAGCATTGTAAGAGGGGGACAGTTGAACCCGGAGGCCTCCACCTCTGTTTAATGATGGACGGTTTCTTTTCACAAAGATGACCTCCTTTACTCCTCTCTCAAACCATCGTTCCTCTCTATCAAGGATGTGAACATCTTCATCCCTGAAAGAGTTGGCCTATACAAACGTATTGTTCACTTGAAACATTTTCAAAATAATCATTTTATAAGTCTTTTTTGTAAACATATTATTTGTTTAGTGAAGTAAAGACACTATTTTTTATATAAAGCAAGTATTTCTTTATTCATTCAACCTTCATTTATGATATTGAAATCAAGAAATACCTTATTTTTTATCAAAAGTATTTATGTTTAATAAAGTCAAGAAAGACCATTATGTTTTTTGAATATTTTTAATTGGTAATTATTTTATTAAAACATTTAAATTTTTTATGTATTGTGACAGAGGGTTCTTGTTAGCAGCTGCTGAAAGTAACTAATAAATTAACTTAGTAATCTAACTTAGTTACTTTCCAAATCAAGTAATCAGTAACTTAGTTACTTTTTCAATGTAACTATGCCATCACTGTGGGCCACTCTGCTCAAAATGCCTGGGCCGATTTTTTGTCCCAGTCCAGCCCTGCCTACGCCCGTTCGTAACACGGATTTCGATGTAAGTCAGAAAACACATATACACTGGCCGCCCCATATACACGTGTACGGTACTGTACAGTTACCATGCACTTAGCCTAACCTAACACAGTACCCTACATAATTATCAAAAAAACACATAAAGTACATTTGGAGCCATAATGAAGGAAAAAAATAGTTAAATTCTTACTGGGAGCTGGTGAATTCTTCCTCCATCTGTTAGCATGTTAGCTCGTTGCACCTCCGAGCTCTGAAGCTTCCTGCTACATGTACTTCACATGGTCCACAACGGTTACAGCAAGGTCTGTTAGCATGTTAACTCATTGCATCTCCGAGCTCTGAAGCTTCCTGCTGCTTCATGCAGTCCACAGCGTTTACAGCTGTACTATCTGTGGATAGGAACCAATGTGTTGGTGCAGGTCCGCTGGGGACACATCAAAATGACGGACCTGTAGACGTACATGTGCATGCTAATGCCGGTTACCCACTGGACCCGTGTCGGGCGGCGGAAGCGGACGGTTTACATGCAAAGTCTATGTGGAGACGCATCGAGGCGCGGCGTATCGTGAAGCAGCGCATTTTGAGTGTTTGAAGCGGCGCGGCGGCAGTTCCTTTCCGTGCACGCGCGCGTCCGAAGCAACCTACGCGTTGAGCAACGTCGGATCGAAACGTTTATATTTTGCGGCTCGATGTTGCTCGACGCATCGCAACAACCAATCGGGAGAGCCTCTGCTATGTGACCGCCCTTATCACACATAATTCCCCACAGTTTTCAGCAGTAGAGTTTACAGCCTATGCTAGGGAATATTATTTTACTCATGTAACTACAAGTCCTCACTATCCTCAAAGTAATGGGGAAGCAGAGAGGGCTGTAAGGACTGTGAAAATTCTCCTAAAGAAGGGGGAGGATCCACATAAGGCTCTCGTGGCATATAGGACCACACCCTTGGCACAAGGCTCATCAACTGCACAGTTGCTGATGAGTTGTGATATCAGGACACCCTTGCCGGTTAGTGAGAATAAACTACAACCAAGATGGCCATATCTTCATCTCTTCCAGAGAAATAACCAGGATCTAAAACAAAAACAAGCTTCCTGGTTTACCAAGAGACACAAAACCCAGACAAAACAAGAGCTCAACCTAGGACAAAGAGTCTGGGTGAAGAACACCAACAACTCTGGGACTATAAGCAGTCCAGCCAACACCCCACGGTCCTACAACATCGACATGTCGTCTGGGCATCTCAGAAGAAACAGATCACACATCAGAGTGATTCCTGATGGCTCCACAGTCACCAGGTCAGGTCGGGTTGTTCGCATCCTGCAGAGACTGGACTTATAAACACAACTCCTAGAGAAGGGAGCTGTGGCCCACTGGGCAGAATAATCCTTGCACAGCTCTGGGGACCCAGGTTGTCAACCCTGACCCCTGGACAGGTTCAATGTTATATTTGTTTGAAATAGTAAAATTCCAAAGTGTTATTACAATCGTTCCACTTTGTAAAAGCATTTTTTTTAAAAGCCCTGACCCAGAACACACCTCTTCCACCAGCTGAGAAGGAAAGAAATCATTTATACCATAAAATAAACCATATTTACCAAAGGGCCCAATATTTATTCTAGACTCAGCCAGTAGAAAAAACAGTCGGATCAGACGGCGTACCGTACAGGGCCACCAAATGTTGAAGCTACATGCCTTCATGTTAAATAATTAAGATGAGGAGACCTTCTTCTTGCCAGCAGGAGGTATCTTTTAATAAGTTAAGATAGAACATTACAACTGACAGTCCATACCGAATCTTGTGTCTCTAAATAGCAATGTAGTTACTTTTATACTTGTGTCTGATGTCATAACTTACGTAAGTAAAGGGGTCTGCTCTTCCCGTCAGGGGAAGAAATGAAAACAGTTTTGAGAAAAGCAGGGACAGTGTATTTACCGACAAGGAAACATAAACAGTTTAGTTTATCTGCTTCTTGTCAGAGGATAAGAAGTTTTTCCTTCGCACGAAGGAAAACAAGATTAAGATTAATGACTTTGTTTTTTATAGGAAACTTTACCGGATGTTCCATGAACCAGATGTTCCATGAACCTTTCACATGAACTTTTTTATGAGTGTTCTGTCCAAGTGTTGGATTTCTGCACTGACTGTGATACGTTATCAAGACCTACAAATACATATCAAAACCTACATTAGAATGTTAGCTCGTTGCATCTCTGGTCCAGCTCGCTGTTTCTACCATCTTCACCTCCATGCACCTTTTGTTTACGACTAGGGATGGGGCCAATCCGATCCAGTATTGGTATTCGATACCAGCATTAGGCAAGTATCGGATATCGGAACTAGCCTGCCAAAATTTCCAATATTTTCCAGATGTCAAAGAGCAGTATATTACACCATACTCTATGACTTTTTTTTAACATTGTGTAAGGTAAGACTAAAGAAGACACTCTTTAACCTCACTACAGTAATTCACAATCTAATGGCAAAAACTAGGCAGGTCTCTACCATAGACGTCCTTCTGACTCATGGTGCCCGGAACACTAGTCTAAAATACTGCTAAACATTATGGGAAATCAACACAGTCCCCATTTTTTAGTTTTATTTTTGATTCTGGCACTATATGAGTTGTAATGTTTGTTGAATTTGATCAAGGGATACAGATTTAAACTATAATTGAACAGTAATATACCGCTAAGCATTCTGGGAAATCCCGTTTTTTAGTTTCGTTTTTGACTGTAGCACTGAGTTGTAAAATTCTAGTTGGTTTTGATCAACAGATACAGATTTAAACTATGCATTGAATTTATAAATGTAAATTCAATGTACAGTATTGTTTAAATCTGTATCTGTTGATCAAATTCAACAAGAATTTTACAACTCAGTGCTACAGTCAAAAACGAAACTAAAAAACGGGATTTCCCAGAATGCTTAGCAGTATTTTAGTTTTCAAAACTAAAATACTGCTAAGCATTATGGGAAAGACAACAAAATCCACTGCCTTACTGGTTAAGGGGAGTGTCTGTGTTGTCTTTCCCATCATGCTTAGCGTTTTTTTAGTTTTTCCAACTGAACCATGAGTAAGAAGGACGTGTTTGGTGAAGACCTGCCTGGTTGCCTCCTGTTTGCAGTTTAAGTTTGTGAGCTTCCTGTGGTAATGCTTAGAGAGTCTTAATTGGATGTCTCACACCATGTTGAAATAAATATTCTTAGTGCAAAAGATTCATTAAACGATTCATATATTTGAACGGTATCGGATCGGGAAAGTATCGGTATCAGTTGATACCCAATTATTGAGTATCGGATTAGAAGTGAGAAATGTGAATCGGTGCTTCCCTATTTACGACATAAAACTGCCATCAGCTCGGTCAATCTGTCATATTCCATTGTAAATCCACCGTCAACCTCTGTCCAATAAGGTCTCCACCTCCACTGCATTGCTGTTTGTGCCATGAAACTCGGTCCAGAGCGGGTCTCTCTCTGTGTTCCCTTTCAGTCACTTCTCTCAGTGCAACATATGCTATGGGAATTGCGCCCCCGCGTGATTACCTGAAGGAATACATTCATGCCTTTACGGCAAAGACGTCAGCGTTGCGCCAGAGGCCCCGCCCTCTGGGTACTTAAGCCGCTGACGTCCATCCAGCTTCCTCTATTTGCCCTTCACCTCGCTAAGATGGTGTAGTGGCAAGGGAACCGGACTTGTGATCCGAAGGACCCAGGTTCGAGTTCGATCCCCGGACACTACACACCTTGGGGTGTCTATGAGTGCACACCTATTTTCCCAGCTCCCCGGGCGCTGACAACGGCTGCTCACTGCACCACCTGGTGGTGGTTGGGTTAAATGCATAGACCAATTTCGTCTGTCAAGTATGGGAAACATACACAGATGACAAGAATGTGAAATTTATTTATTATTTATTTAAACCTGAACTACCTCTCTTTGCGGGACATCTCTGTTGCTTCATCGCTCAACTAGAGGTGAGCTTGCTCCCTATACAGAGCGTACGGAGAATTATTCCTACGTACTGCTGGGCTAGTGAAAGCTAGTACGGTACATTTTATCTCAACCCCAAAGTTTTTTCTTCTCCTCTCTCCACAGACTGCTTCGCTCAACGGCACTAACTGCATCACACCGCTACCCCTGCTAATTCATAGCATAGCATTGGCGCCAGCGAAAGCGACACGACGGAGGAGATGTCTCAAAATAAAAGGAAAAGGATTCTGGAAGGACTCGCCCGCCTTATCTCGGACATGCCTCCGGAGAAAGGAAAGCGAAAGACAAGACTTCCAAGGAAAACCAGCAGGACGGCGAGCCCAACCTTGCGCGCCTGTCCTAGCGGATACAGTTTCTCCCTCGCAGCGACGGACACCCACCAGGCCTGTCCCGTCTGCTTGGGGTTGTTACACGCAAACATGGCTCTGGATGACAGCACACGAGTCGAATGGGGTGACAGCCCTGACATGCTGGCTCCCATGGTGGACTTAACAGTCGAATTCGACACTCGAGGCATGATGAACGAGGACGAGATCTCGATTTCAACCTCAGGCGAATTTTCAGCGGAGGACGCAGACGTTGAATATGAGGAACAGGGAGAAGATCTCTCCCGCACGCCGGTACCTGTGCTCCCGGAGACGGACTTCTCCATCCCTGCTCTGTTCGACTTGTGTCACAGAGCATCGGACGCGCTACAGATCCCATGACCAGAACCTTCGCCTCGTCAACAAGTCACGAGGTTAGCAGGAAACTATTTTTACTCAAAGCAGCAGGCCGCCACTAGGTAAAGGATGCCCGTGTTCCCGGACTTACTCACGGAGCTGACTCGCACCTGGGCTCAGCCCAAAGCTCCCATGCTTTTACCACTCTCGCAGTTTCTCGACATGGACGGGATGGATGAGGTGGGAATAGCCAACGTGCCTCAAATTGAGGACACGTTGGCGTTTAATCTGGCTCCCAAGACATCCAGGACAAAACCAACTCTCCCCAGCAAAGCCTATCGAGCTTCAGCTTCTCTGCTCGAGAAATGCTACAGAGCTCAGGGACTCGCGGCGCGCGCGATGAACGCGTCCGTGTTGATGCAGGCTTACCTGGCTGAAAAACTGCAACAGCTCCAGGTAAAAACGGACAAACAAGCTGCCGCTGACTTGCTGGATCAAGCCCGCAGGGCAACAGACTTTGTGCTCCGCATGATGGGGACAGTTGCTGTTGCTCAAGGTAAAGGCATGGCCGAAGTGGTCATCGCGATATGCCATCTGTGGATGACTTTAACTGATCTCCCCGAGGGACAAAAGGTGCCTTTTCTCCACCACTCGATAGAACCGGCGGGATTGTTTGGGAAAGCTCTGGATCGAATTCAGACCAAGCTGGACCAGAGGCGCAAACAGGCTGAAGCTCTCCGGGTGGGCATTCCCAGGAGAAGCTTCGCTCCCAGGGAGTCTGCTGGGGGCAGACCTGCGCAGCCTCTACACCGCTCAGCAACATGTGCCCCACCGCAAAAGCGACCGGCGTACAAGTACGAGCACCGGCAGAATCAACCGCCGGGCCCACCTCAAACCGAACATGCTTGGAGCAAAAACAGGTTTGTCCCCCGTCCGTAGTCAGACACAGGGCCTCCTTGGCGAACCGGGACACCAGACAAAAGCGTGCCTGATGAACCAGGTCAACGTCTTGATTTTACACGATTACCCGTCCACGTGGTACGGGGAATGATCTTTTCATGCCCAGACTTTATTTGTAGCACGGTGCAAAAAGCTGGTAACTCTGTTGCATGCACAAATCATGTTTTTCCTGTTGTGAGTGACATAAAGTCAAATATGTCGTTACACTTAAGCACGAATAAAGCTAAAAAAACAGCCCCTCTCTGTTTTATTGACTGAAATAAAAACACAACAACAACAAACACATTAACTTCAGCATAACGGGTCCCTCTGGCCTGCTAGCCAACATAAAGGGCGGGGGCCATTTCCCCCCCTCCCTCACAGTTCACGGGTGTTAGCTTAACCAATAAGCCCCAGCAAGGTGCCTTTGTTCCGTCTGTAGCGGACAGGCACAGAGGCGTCTGCAAGCAGGCCCCACACCCCTCACGAAGACAGGTGAGGGGGGTCACATGCTCCAGCCCCTGCTCTGCTGTGAACCATGGGGCGGACAATACACAAACCAAGCAAACACGTGACATGTCTGCGCCCCAGGGATGCGCACCGACAGAATCTGATGACCCCTTTTCCTAGACATCATTCAACGGCTCCCAGTAAGGGCCAAGGGGCCGAGGCAGAAGCCCACAGGCCACCACAAGCTTCACACATTCACAAAGGCGATTGTGATCAAACTGATGTGTGTATAAACAAGCCAGGGCTGAATCAGATTCCTCTTCCTCTTAATCGAAGGGAGCTAGGCTCTCTGTCACCAAACAATTTAAAGTCTGCCAAGCACAAAGGACCATCTCCACGTTCTCACGCTGTAGCTGTCCCCTTATCATTGATGGGTGACACGTAATGTTCAAGCAGTGATCCTGCAGCACGTGACCATACTCACTGTGCTGGTTCAGTTCTGCTCTTAAACAATATCCCCCACCGGGTGAAACACAGACCCCGGGCAGTTTGTCTGGCTCCAATGCCCTGTTAAGGCCAGAGACCAGTAAACCAGACCCAACCAAGGAACAGGTTGGAGTCAGGAGATCTGCTCGCTTACGAAACTCGCAGCTCCTCAATCCCATGACCCCCAACAACAGGAGGAAAAACAGACATTCTGTTCCACTTTTGTCTAATAATGACAACGGATTGCTTCTGCCATCGAACACTCTCAAACAGAGTAGTATGGTAGCACATCTGCAAAAAAGCCCTCTCCCTAACATGGTTGACCCTCAGGGGATCACAGAATACAGGGCCCTTGGAGGAGAACTGGTTCCACCAACTGCTCTTCTTCAGGGACAAACTACATCACCAGAAGGAGCAGTCTTGCCGCTTAGGCTGGGAGCTGTGGAAAATTTCAGCTTGGTTGCAGAAAGGAACAAGCTGGTGGTATCAGGCCTGCCAGAAAGTGTGGTAAAAACTATCCAGAATGCCCGAGCTGTGTTAACACAGTCTCTTTACGCACAGAAATTGCGTATTTTTGAAGCTTGGTGCATATACACACACACATATATATATA
>JBBPBX010004276.1:0-18542 GCA_038048925.1 Garcialebias charrua | reverse complement strand
ACAAAAAAACAAAAACAGACATTACGTCATCCATTCAGGCATGTTTAATTGATTTAAAATATATAATAAAATAGTAAATTAATCCAATGAGTAGCTCTAAAATTAAAATATACTTTAGAATTAAACTTTGAAAGCCTGCCAGCCCTCTGAGTTAAACATATTTTCAGTCTGTTTTTTCTTGACTTTAAGCTTTAGTATTTCCTTCTGGAGGGCAGGAGAGGGAACATTTTGTGACTTGGATGTGAGCTGTACTTGAGAATCTTTTTTTTTTTTTTGCAGGAGTCCAGTGCTTCCTTTTGTGTGAGCATGCATCCAAATATTTGCAGGTTTTTGCAGATTTGGGATTATTTTAATTTGCTTTGTTCAGTCATGAAAGTTGTGAAAGTTTTGTGGGAGAGCTGGTAAGATTTTAGTTCTTTACAAATAAACAAACATGTTAATAAATCTTCACTATGAAAAATGACACTAACAAACCACAAAACTTTGGATCATTGTTGTTTAGAGTGGCACGGTCTTATTGGAGTTATCAGAATCAGAATAAGCTTTATTATCATTGCACGCGGTACAGCGAGAACATGCGTACAGTCGTCTGAAAGATGTGTACGAAGCTGCAGCTACACTAAGCGCAGTCTTTCTTGTCCTTTTTCAGAATAATAATCTTAGATAGGAAAATGAGGGAGAACAATGAGGGTAGATAGTGGTATTACAAAAAAGATCTTTCACATCTTGTCTATCAGGACACAGTTTGAAACCTCAAAAAACCTCTACCAGCAAGCACAATTAAAAACAGAGTACATATGCATTTGAGGTCGAGGTGGTGAGATTTGTCTATAAGCGTTTTTTTTTTCAGATCGTTAACAGTTCTGATTATATTGTTAAGCCAGCAGTTTTGATAAGCTTGCACAGAAAGTTATCAAGGGGGTGGGGTGTGGGGGATATGCAATGGATGAAGCTTCTTGTCCTTGATTACACATGACCCAGGATAAATTTGAGCTTTATTGAGGCTAGCCTGTATAAATAAAGGTTGAATGAATGAATGAATGAATGAATGAATTGTTGATTTTCTTCAAACAGACAGAGTTTTTTCTTCAGCCTTGAGTCCATCTGAATGTTCTGTTTTCAAAATGGCCTAATTGTGGGAATCCATTCCACTGATCCATGTTATGAGTCTCCCTCAAGGTCGAGCCCACCATGCTGACGAGTCCCAGAAGCCACAGGTGGCCTGCCATTCTCATAGATTACCTCCACCTTACGGTTTAGCTCGTAAATTAGCTATGAGAATGTTTCATTTAATCTCACTCTCCAGCAGAACTCAGCAGAACTCAGCATAACTTAAAGTTCAAGGAAGTTACAGCTTTTATAGAAAGGTTGACTTCAGAGTATTCGCTCCGTGCCATTGGTTAGTCAACCAGGAAGTAGGAGTGGTTTAGGCAAGGTCAGAGAGTTTATTATAAGTCAAGGCAGAGAAGGTTGTTTAGAAAAGTGATTAGAAGGGAAAAGAATAAAGGCGCCAGTTTAATGATTAAAACTGATTAACTGTCTTAAACTTCTAAAGTTTAAACAAATACTGAAAGTTCGATTTGACATGTCCTTGGCTTAGACGGAGTCTTTGATTATCAAAATATTGAACAATAACAACGATCATGCAAATAACACAAGGTTATTCTTTTGATATATTTGAATTAGAACAAATTAAAAAGTCTCTTGGTGATTTAATTTGTGTCTTTGATTAAAATTAATGGAATAAACAGTGTCCACTCTTCCCTTGAAGGTTTTCCAAGAAAAGGTGTCTCACGGACAGTTTCAGAGAAAGAAGGCATTCCACTACACTGGGAAGTTCTTGATTGTTCCTCTTGTCTATGAAGGAGCATTCTCTCTCCATGGCAGCTTCCCTAGCTGATCGAGAAGGGGTTCTCTGCAGACCAAAAGAGGACGTTTCTGGAGAATGGTCATTTTTAGGGGGCAAACACTGATAGGCTAGCTGTATATGCTGGCTGTTTAGGTAAGTTATGTCAGCTCTTTTTTTAAACTGGTTTCTTAAAAAAAAATATGTCATCTGCTATCAAACACAATAAGATTTTCTTTAGTCCTTGGGTTGTAGACTGCACCTGACAAAGATTGGCTTGATTGTGGTCTGGGTACAATGAAATATGAAGCACCTGAAGCAAAACCTGCTCCCATTTGTCAAAAATGCTGGTCTCAATTAAAGGTCATGCGTCCAATGACGAGATAACAGCCCAAAACAAAAGCTAAAAACAAAATGCTCTTCTATGAGATCTGATCTATGAAAGTTGCTGAAACATGGAGTGGGATTGCCCCTTAAAATCTGCGACTGCTGAGGAAGTTAACCAGTAAGCAGAAATACCTGCTCCAGTAGCAGAAATCTTACAGAAACTGACAATCACTCATCTGCAGTGACTGCTTTAAAAGGTTGAACAAGAAAATAAATTAAAGGAAACATCCTTTGTACCAAAGCCAGTTTAAGTATCATTATTATTTTTGGTTAATTTATTTTTCTTTCTTTATGAATTGATTGTAACTATTTTCACATTATTCAACAACCAAAAGGGATTTTGTTTTTTAATGTAATGGCTAGGTATTAAAAACAAACATTTGGCCTTCCCCACTACCCATTTTGATGGGTTGATCTTATTTTGAAATGTAACCGGAAGTTATGTGTTAAGCAAGGTGGAAAGAGCAGTTATGGAGATGCCGCCAATGTCAAACCAAGATACCACCATTGTTGAACCTGAGACGCCGCTAATGTGGAACCACTTAACACCATAGACATAACATGTCTGTGGTTAACACAATCTGCCAATATTGCCTTGTTTTTAGACATTATGTCTGTGGTTAACACAAACGGCTTGTTTTTTTCATCCAATCAGTTGTAACCTGCCAGACATGCCTATTTTTCTATCCTCCATTCAGATGTGGACCCCCGGCTACGTCTCGTCTAATCACATGTGGCCCCCCAGATACGCCTTTCAAATTTGTTTGCAGATACCTACTTGATTTGACCTGTCAGCTGTCGAAGGGCTGGAAACCTTGTGCATTCCAGAGAAGCCAGAATTATTCTCAGACGTTCCTCTCGCACTTGTCCAATAGGTGCGCTATTAGCGGGATTGGAGGGAAAACATAATGAGTTCTTTGGCCATGGTTTGTGTGCAAATGCGTTCACCCCCCAGCGGTGGTCCGTCCCGTGGGTTCAAGAAGCAAAATAGTTCACACTGAGCATTCTCTTGGGTGCCCATCAGGTCCACTTCTGCTTTCCTGAATCTGTTCCAAATCTGGAGGATCAGGTCCGGGTTAAGACTACATTCTTTGTCCCGAGGGCCTCCTTTGGACATAATATCTGCTTCTCTGTTTAGCATGTCTAGGATGTAAACTACTCTGATGGATCGTAGGTGTGCACATGCCCAATGGAGTATTTCTCTGGCTACGTTCAGCAGCTGAGTCTGTGAACAAATTTTGAACTGATTTTATTGTTGTTGTGTGTTGGATTTATTGTTAACTTTATTATGTTCCCTTTCAGTCAAGTTCTCTCGGTGCAAAATATGCTATGGGAATTACACCCCCGCGCGATTACCTAAAGGAATACAATCACGCCTTTTACGGCTAGGGCGTAAACGTCGCGCCAGAGGCCCCACCCTCTGGGTATTTAAGCGGCTGATGCCCATCCATCTTTCTCTTTTTTGCCCTTCACCTCGCTTAAACCTGAACTACCTCTCTTTGCGGGACTTCTCTGTTGCTTCATGGCTCAACCAAAGGTGAGCTTGCTCCCTACACAGAGCGTACAGAGAATTATTCCTGCATGCTGCTGGACTAGCAAAAGCTAGTCCGGCAAATTTTCTCTTAACCCCAAAGTATTTTCTTCTCCTCTCTCCACAGACTGCTTTGCTCGACGGCGCTAACTGCGTCACAACCGCTACCCCTGCTAACTCGTAGCGGGCTAGCCAGCGAAAGCGACACGACGGATGAGACGTCTCAAATTAAAAGAAAAAGGATTCTGGAAGGACTCGCTCGCCTTACCTCGGACATGCCTCCGGAGAAAGGAAAGCAAAAGACAAGGCTTCCAAGGAAAACTAGCAGGACAGCGAGCCCAACTTCGCGCGCCTGACCAAGCGGATGAGGTTTCTCCCTCGCACCGACAGACACCCATGAGGCCTGTCCCGTCTGCTTGGGAATGTTACATGCAAAAACAGCGTTGGATACGCCCGACTTTTGCCCTCACTGCAGCCAGATGCTGGAGGCAATGCTGCAACACCGGGTTGACCTTGTCGCCAAGGCCATGGGCGCCACAGCAGTGCCAGCGGAGCCCGACACCACCGAGCCACTCACTCCTACACTGGAGCTCGAGAACATGGCTCTGCACGATAGCACACGAGTCGAATGGGGTGACAGCCCTGACATGCTGGCTCCTATGTTGGACTTAACAGTCGGATTCGACATTCGAGGCATGATGAACGAGGACGAGATCTCAATTTCAGCCTCAGGCGAATTTTCCGCGGAGGACGCAGACGTCGAATTCGAGGAACAGGGAGAAGACCTCTCCCAAACCCCGGTACTTGTGCTCCCGGAAACTGACATTTTCATCCCTGCTCTGTTCGACCTGTGCCACAGAACATCGGACGCGTTGCATATCCCATGGCCAGAGCCTCCACCTCGTCAACAGGTCACGAGGCTGGCAGGAAACTATTTTTACTCAAAGTAGCAGGCCGCCACGAGGCAAAGGATACCCATGTTCCCGGACTTCCTCACAGAACTAACTCGCACCTGGCCTCAGCCCAGAGGTCCCATGCTCTTACCACTCTCACAGATCCTCGACATGGACGGGATGGATGAGGTGGGAATAGCCAACGTGCCTCAAATTGAGGACACACTGGAGTCTTACCTGGCTCCCAAGTCATGCGGGACAAAACCAACAGCTTGTCGAGCTTCAGCTTCTCTGCTCGAGAAAATCTACAGAGCTCAGGGACTCGCGGCGCGCGTCATGAACGCATTCATGCAGGCTTACCTGGCTGAAAAGCTGCAACAGCTCCAGGTAACGACGGACAAGCAAGCTGCCGCTGACTTGCTGGATGAAGCCCGCAGGGCTACAGACTTTGTGCTCCGCATGATGGGGACAGCCGCTGTTGCTCAAGGCAGAGGCATGGCAGAAGTGGTCATCGCGATACGCCATCTGTGGATGACTTTAACTGATCTCCCCGAGGGACAAAAGGTGCCTTTTCTCCACCACTCGATAGAACCAACGGGATTGTTTGGGAAAGCTTTGGATCGAATTCAGACCAAGCTGGACCAAAAGCGCAAACAGGCTGAAGCTCTCCGGGTGGGCATTCCTAGGAGAAGCTGCATCCCCCCCAGGGAGTCTGCTGGAGGCAGACCTGTGCAACCTCGACATTGCTCGGCAACGCGTGCTCCACCGCAGAAGCGGCCGGCGTACGAGGATGAGCATCAGCAGAGACCACCGCCGGGCCCACCTCGCACCGAACATGCATGGAGCAAAAACAGGTTTGTCCCCCGCCAGGCGGTCAGACACAGGGCCTCCTCGGCGAACCGGGACATCTGACAAAAGCGTACCTGATGAACCAGGTTCTCGTCTTTACTTTACACGATCACTCACCCATGCGGTACGGGAAATGATCTCTTCATGTCCAGACTTTATTATTAACCTGGTACAAAAAGCTGGTAACTCTGTTGCATGCACAAATTATGTTTTTCCTGCTGTGAGTGAAATAAAGTCATATATGTCGTTACACATAAGCACGAATAAAGCTAAAAAACAGCCCCTCTCTGTTTTATTGACTCTCAAAAAAAACAAAAAAACAACAACAACAAAACACAAGTAACTTCAGCAGAACAGGTCCCTCTGGCTTGCCAGCCGTCATAAAGTGAGGGGGCCGTCTCCCCCCTCTCTCACGGCTCACAGGGTGTTAGCCTAATCAATGAGCCCCGACAGGGTGCCTCTGCTCCGTCTGTAATGGACAGGCACAGAGGCGTCTGCATGCAGGCCCCCATCCCTCATGGAGACAGATGAGGGGGGTCACTTGCTCCAGCTCCCGCTTCATTGTAAACGACGGGGTGGTCAATACACTAACCAAGCAAACACGTGACATGTCCGCGCCTCAGGGAGGTACGCCGACAGAATCTAACGACGGGGGAGCCACGTCAGAAGCACACAGGCAACCATAAGCTTCATACGTTCACAAATGCAATTGTGTTCAAACTGCTTTGTGTGTAAACAAATCAGAGTTGAATCAGATTCCTCTTCCTGTTATTCGAAGGGAACTGGGCACTCTATCACCAAACAATTTAAAGTCTGCCAAGCACAAAGAATCATCTCCACGTTCTCACATTACAACTGTCCCTTTATCATTAATGGGCGACATGTAATGTCTAAGCAGTGATCCGGCAGCACGTGACCTTTCTCACTGTGCTGGTTCAGCTCTGCCTTAAACAATATTCCCCCAATGGGTGAAACACAGACCCCGGCCAGTTTGTCTGGTTCTAACGCTCTGTAAAGGTCGAGGACCAGTAAACTAGACCCATCCAGGAAACAGATTGGGGTCAGGAGATCTGCTCGTTTACAAAACTTGCAGCTTCTCAGTCCCATGACCCTAAACAAGGAGAGAGAAAACAGACATTCTGCTCCACTTCTGTCTAATAAGGACGACAGGTTGCATCTGCCCTCGATCACTCTCGATCAGAGCAGCCTGGTAGCACATCGACAAAAAGGCCTTCTCCCCAACTTGGTTGACCCCCAGGGGGTCACAGCTTCCAGGGCCCTTGGAGGGGAACTGGATACACCAACTGCTCTTCTTCAGGGTCAAACTATGTCACCAGAAGAAGTAGTCTCGCCGCTTAGGCTGAGAACTGTTAAAAATTTCAGCTTGTTGGCAGAAAAGAACAAGCTGATGGCATCAGGCCTGCCGGAAAATGTGGTAAAAACCATCCAAAATGCCCGTGCTATGTCAACACAGTCTCTCTGCGCACAGAAGTGGCGTATTTTTGAAGCTTGGTGCACAGAAAGAAATATTATTTCTTACTCATGCAACCTAGCTCAGCTCATGACTTTCCTTCAAGACTTACTGGAAAAAGGTCGTTCTTTCTCAATGATTAAAGTTTTCATATCAGCTATTTCAGGCTGTCACGAAGGCTAGGGAAAAGGACGCCTGGCGCGTATCCAATCATAATAAGATTTATGAAGGGCATGCTAAGAATGAGACCCCCCAGTAGGATCCTGACCCCTGGTTGGGATCTTAGCCTGGTCTTGGGGGCTCTCTGTGATCTTCCATTCGAGCCACTGAGCAAGGTTAAGATAGATTTTTCATCTTGTAAAACCACTCTACTCTTGGCCCTTTGCTCGGCGAAATGCGTGGGTGACCTCCATGCATTGTTTGTACATCCAATGTGTACCAGATTCGTCCCTGACGGGTCAAAGGTCACCCTAAGGCCTAATCCCGCATACATCCCCAAGGTCTTGACTTTGAACCATAGGAGTCTGGACTTTGATCTCTCCTCCTTCCCACTTGCTCTTGTCCTCACTCAGGAACAGGAAAGGCTGAAGGCTCTCTGCCCCGTGAGAGCTTTACGCACTTACATGCAGAGAACAGCCGAATGGAAAAAAACAAATCAACTGTTTGTGTATTTTGTAGCACCTGCTACCGGAAAGGTCCTATCAAAACAACGCCTCTCACATTGGGTGACTGAGGCCATTAAAAGGGCGTACAGTAGCAAATGTCAACAGGTGCCCTCTGGAGTGCACACTCACTTTACTAGAGGCTTGGTCACTTCGTGGTCACTGTTCAAGGGTGTACCAGTTGCAGACATTTGTGCTGCTGCGAACTGTAGCTCATTAAACACTTTTGCAAAGCATTACAATTTGGATGTTACTACGTGTGATGTCACTCAGGCTGTTCTTTCTAACACACAGTAGAAAGTAGCCTTGAGATGCCTGCTGGTCAAGGGCAGACGTTCACACTAGCATGCATTTTACTGAGCATTTCAAGGGCGTGAATGAATTACGTTCCCATAGCATATGTTGCACCGAGAGAACTTGACTGAAAGGGAACTGAAAGTTATGCACCATAACTCATGTTCCCTGAAGGAAGGGAACAAGGTGCAACATATCTGGCCCTTTTCAATGCTGAAAGCTCGGTGAAGTGCAATTTTGGAGAAAGATGGATGGGCGTCAGCCACTTAAATACCCAGAGGGCGGGGCCTCTGGCGCGACGTTGACGCCCTAGCCGTAAAAGGTGTGATTGTATTCCTTCAGGTAATCACGCGGGTGCATGTATTCCCATAGCATATGCTGCACCTCGTTCCCTTCCTTCAGGGAACATGAGTTATGGTGCATAACTTTCAGTTTTTGAGTGGCACTAGATGCATTTTTACTCTTTTTATCTGTCTTAACTGTAAAGCACTTTGGTCAGCTTTTGTCATATTTACGTGCTAGAAATAAATTGACAGTGACATTGACAATGAGCTGAGCGCAGGCCCCCTTGGTGGTTTTGTTGAAGCTTCTTGTCTTCGTATTAAATAATTGAGACGAGGAGACCTTTCTTTCTTTGCCAGCAGGAGGGATATTTAATAAGTTAATATGGAACAAATACAGCTGAACAGTCCAATACCAAATCTGAATCCGAATCTGTCCCTAGAATAGAAATGGAGGTTCATTTATACCTTTATCTGATGTCATAACTTACGTAAGTAAAAGGGGTCTGCTCTTCCCGTCAGGGAAGAACAAAAACAATTCTTGGAAGAGCAGGGACAGTATAATTCCCCTACAAGGGAGTATAAACAGTTTAGCTTATCTGCTCCTTGTCAGAGGGTAAGAGTTTTTCCTCGCATGAAGGAAAACAAGTTTAAGATTAATGACTTTGTTATTTTGGTTCTTACCAGATGTTCTATGAACCTCTGACCTGAACTTTTGTACGAGTACCAAGTTCTACAATATATATCAAAACCTACAATCCTCCCTTATTTATCTAAGATAAATCTCAATCTAAGGCTGACTAATTTCTATTTTTCAGTGCTGCATGCATAATACTAGTGAAGTTAATAAAAGTTAACATAATAAAAAGTTTTATATCAACAAATTGAGCTATATTAACAAAATTTAGCTATTCTCCTTAAGTGTAATCTTAAACTAGAAACTAAGCTAGACTGTATGTAAGGCTTTAAGGTATGACGGATTTATCTTACCTAATTCTAATCTATGAAAGCAGTTGCTTCCACTCCTGAAGGAGCCGAAAACCCGTTGCTGGCTTAATTTCATTTATTAGCGGGACAAAATCTCTCCTTGGGACTCCCCTCCCTAGAGCTCCCACCATGGGCCAGGAGTGGCGGCATCCACCAATTGTTAGAGACCTTTATTGGTCGTGTGGCTAATTCTTACCTCTTACCTCATTTCCTGTCGTATAAGACTTATGGTAAAGCCCAACCTTTGTGAAACTAAATGAAACTAAAAATGATGTTATACTAAATTGATAAACTTAAACTAATAAACATAAATTGTAAAATACTAACTGATATTAAGAAAATAAATGCAAAAACTGATAAAATAATAAAACCTAAAAATAAATTTACAAGAATGCAATCATAAAGGATAACTGACATTCAAAAATAAATGTACAAGAATAAATGCTAGAACAATAGTAAAATCATAAATGCATAAAGAATGAATGATATACAAAATAAGCATACAAGAAAAATGATAAAAACATTAAACACAAATAAATGCTTCATGGTGCATAAACTTAAAAATGGATTGAATGCTTCGGCCGTTGATTGAATATAAAAGTCCTGCATCAAAAGTCCACGATGATGCCTGTTATAGATGAATATATTCAAAATAAAAGGTAGGAATAAAAGAATATACTGTAATGTCTTAAACCAAGTTCAGTTCAGTTCAATGAATTTCTTCTTTTATTGCAACATTTAAAACAAAGTAGTGTTCGTTGGGGCAAGACAAAGTTCTGGAGGAGGGCTTTCCTTTAAGGAACATGTCACTTTCCACTTTGTTACCAGATCTCCAGTGGCCACTAAGCCCCCTCTGCCTCCATTGGCCTTCTAGCATCAGTCAGTTCAGTGGGAGGCGGGGAGACATGTCCTCTGAGGCCATCCGAAGCTGGACGAATTGTTTGCTGTAGTCAGGTCCATTTATTTTCATCATCTTACGAGTCCACCAATGCCTCCCAGCCGGCAGGACACAACATGTCAAAAAGGAAATTATAATTAGCACTAAGATTGTACTAATTCCTATCTTTAATATTAAAATTAACCATTCACCTAAATTTAGATTAAAACCATTCCACGATCAGTCATCTTTACCAGCATTTTTATTAAGCATTACGTTCAAATCTTTATTCATTTCAAGGACTTCTGTGGTTTACTTGAAATTCACTGTTGGTTATAATAATTATAATTAATCCATTTAACATTTCTGTTTACTGTTATCTATGGACGGATAGATTCTATGCATGCTTTAGTTTCATACTAAATCCCTTTGTGTTGACCTATTGTACACAAATATACATTTTGATCCAAAACATCATATCTTTTGTTTCACCTCTTATAATCATTTGTGTCTAATATAATCAACTCATTCACTCGATAGCAAATTTTCCAATCCATCTTGGTGACAAGATATTCAGCAAATTATCTTTTCCATACATCCAATAACTATCTGCAATATGAAAGGTTTTGTCAATGAATAGCTTATTGTTAAAATTTTCATGTTCATATTATCACAATCTTAACTTAAAGGTTCTAGGTTTTCATACCACACAGGTATATTGATAAAATAGCATCCTATATGCATGTGGACACCAAAAATGTAGCCGTTTCATTGTATTATCTAAATTGAATCCTTTACTTATAAGACATTTAATATATAACGTTATAATCTATTTTATGTCTTGTTGGTGATCCAATTTGTTCAGTTTTGATAAAAATAACCTCACGTTCCTCTTGAATCTTATAACTACGATAGGTATGCAGATAATTATGAAATTACTGTGCTCCATATAGAAGCCTACGCTTTATTCCATATTTTTGGAAGTTTAAAAACATTGGTATGTTTGATTGGGTATTTATTTGGTGTTTATTTTCTCTTTAACACATTGTTGTGAGTTGTACTTATCTAGAATAATTATTTGTAATGAACTGGGAGCTTTAGTTCATATAGCTAATGCATTCTTTTGAGGTCAATTCCTTTGGAGTATACATTTCCCGTATCTTCCAAGTAAGTTTATTAGCTAATTTCTAAAGTTCATCACTTTTAACAGGACGTGTCCTTCTTGACAACTCCATGATTCATTTAAAGTCTTTGTACAATCTACTTAAACAAAGGTTTAACATTGTTACAAGTTCAGATCTTTTAATCAAATCCAATCCTCCCTTTGACAATTTAAAATGTCAAAGTGTAATCACCTAAGATAGTCAAAACTAGTTACCGTAGTTGTCTCTTAGGCTTTCTTGAGTTAATGTATCTCCTTATTTAGGTCTCACATTATTTATAAATGCTTGTATAGGAGTAATGTGTTCTGCATTAGTCAATTCAACGTTAGGCGTTGTTAATTGTTGTTGTTAATTGTAATGTTAAATTATCCAAATTTGCAAAATATTAGTCTTACGTTCTTTATTAAGGTCTACATCTCTTCATTTATTAGATGTCACGCGTTTTATACAACATTTAGTCGTGTGTTTTGATGAAAAGTTATAAAAATATATGTTACAGTTGGATTGCAATCATTGAACATGTGTATGAAATGTTTTATTAATGCTGACAAGTATGCCAGAATCGTGTTAAGGTGTTTTTGTTGTATCATACTCAACTTATGTGAAATAAATTTGTCCTGGTTCCGGCTGCAGCCTTGGCAAACACTCTGGTGACTGGTCTGCACGGACTTGGTCATGTTTTCTTTACTGGTGTCTTCACCTCCTCCAGTACGTGTTCATGTCATCATGATGCCCCTAGAATTATCCAGAACAGAACACTTATCAGACTAGTTTCTGCTCTTTGTCTCGGTGTCATTGTCAAAGTTTATTTTCTGCACAACACTGTCCTTGTTGGCTGGAACTCCGGTGCAACAACCGTGGCTACACCAGATACAGCTTCCTTCTTTCTGGATTTCTGCGTGAACCATGTCGATCCTCTCATGTTGAGCTCCGGCTTGAACCGTGTGGATCCTCTCTCAATCTCGACTTTGCAGCAGGTGTAGCTGGTCACCAACTGGCCCTGGACCTTCCAGAGCGAGCCCTTACGTCTCGCGTCATGTCGTTTTCGTCCAGGAAGACCTCGTTATCCACCTCGTCTCCACTCATCTCAGCATCTGTAGTGAAAACAAGCTTCCCTTCTCCTTTTCATTCATAACATTCTGGTCCATGCTCAAGAAAAAAGCTTGGCAAAAAGCTGTTAACTGCATAATATGAAAGCTGTTGTGTTAAAATTTTGTAAGTAAAGCTGAAACTACTCAATTATCTGATTGTGATCCACCTCCCTTTTACAATTTCTTTTATTATTGTGTCGTTGTGCATCCATGCACTTTCATGCAGTTCATGCATAATTTTTGTTTGTTTGATTAGTATTGGTACTGATAACTATAAGGTCCCATGCTTATCTTAAGTCATGCAATTGAATCAACCGTTTACGTATTTCCCGCTTTGTCCATCAAACACTTCTTTGCTTCCGGTAGGAAGCTTTGGTCAGTCTTACATGTCTTACACTCAGTTCCTGCTGAAAAATATTGATGGGAAAAAACAATACAACAAAATACTGTACATTCCTTCTATTAATTAGTTATGAAGTAACCAATTAATCAATTAATTAATTAATTGTTTATTGTTTCACCATTAGCATCTTTCCACCACATTGTATGCCTTAAGAAACACTAAACACTGACAGTTTATCTGATACAACTAATAAATTCAGTGTATTGTTGTGTCTGTGTGTGATAGATACTTACTGAGCAGATTGATACTTAATGAGCAGAAATTTCAGGACATCAGCTTTATGGATCCTCTTCCGTATTTAGGAGCTGAAACAATAATCCTAACTGACCCTATCTTTTCACCTCAACAGTTTTTGCAAGCGCAGGAAAAATAGTTTGGTTATATCACAATAATTCATCATGCATGCACAGAACATCAATGTAATATATAACAGCTGCAAGGAGGAAAAAGTGTTTAAACAAGTTGAAATGTCCACTGGAAGTCATCTGTTCGTGGACCTATCCTGTAAAAATACAATAGATATGGTTAGAAAAGTCAACATGAACAATACTGTTTGTACATTAATGATTTTAACCATGCATTAACTTAAAATATTTACTTTAGTTTGTTGCAACATTTTGTCATCTGCAGAGACTATTTTAGTTGTATAGAACAATTCACTAAGTTTATCTGATTATGAACAATTCACTAAGTTTATCTGATTATGGTGGGCGAGAAATATTAATTCTCTTCAGTGCACTGAAAACCCCAAATGCTACCGGTAGACTAATGAGATTCGAATCTTAATTAATAAATCAGCGTAAAACCAATTTACTCTATTTCATGTTTTCTTTTGTTCGACATCTTTCTCTTGTAGAAATTATCATTAATTGTTTCATTAAATATTCCTTAAACATAAACACTTTGCTGTTATGGTCTAAACAAGATCATTTATTTTGTTTTATTTTTAAATTTTGTTCATTTTATGTTAGTTCTACTTTAAATAAAAACTCAACACAAAACATTCTCTCACAAATAGCAACATACAAAATATAAAATTTAAAAAATTGGCAGTAAAAATCTCATCTCATCTGCCCCCAACCACCAGTGCAAACAGCAGTGACCTGCCAGTAACAGACCAAAACAAACAACTCCAATCCATACCTACAATCAACACAAATACACAGTACACACCGCACTACTCCGAAAACAAAACTATTTAACAATTCAGTTCTGATAGTTTCTTAATTACCTAAATGTGCAAACTGATCTGGCCTACAACTTACAGTCAAATTCGAGTACAACAATTTTACAGTGCTGTACCAAGTATTTGTCGAATATTTATAACAGATCAATCATGAAAGCACGTCTCACACGACAACTGTTCCTCTTAAAATGTCATAAGCTACAACAAACATCATAACTTCTAAAAACTTGAACTGCTTCTCTCTTGCTTCCCCCCGTCTCCTGACTTCCTGTCAACCATTTGACCCTTTCTTATCTTACCCAGCCATCAGTAACAAACAAAGAATGTTCCTGACTGTTGCACTCTGGTGCCTAACTTATTTAGAATCCAAGACCTGGTACATGACAATGAATATGTGATATGTTGTTACAATATATGATAAAGTGTGTATGTTATTATCTGTCTAACACAATACTTGTATGAATGTTTGGTCAAACTATAAAATATGTTTCAGACATTAGTTATAATTTACAACAATTTTGTATCTAAAAGTTTATTTATCTGTAACATAAAATATATGATTTGTTGTAATAATTTTGTATACCTGGATGTAAATTGTATTTATTTATTTGTATGGCCACTTTCTTGGTTTAAAGTTGTTTCTTTTTGAACTGTATGTACTGTTCACACGTTCTTTTTAGAAAACACAGCCTAAAATCCTGACCTAAAGATAAACTCTTGTTTAGATCATAAGTTGTTACATTAATATTTTACCTTAATGTGTTCAATTAAAAGGTCCTATTCTTATCCAGATGGAATTGGCTTTAAAAATTTAAATGAATTTGTTTCAAAAATCATTTCAGTATGAAATCTGATCAGTTATTTATATAATATTAAGTAAACTTAAACTTCAACAAATGCTCACAGTAAACATATTCTCACTGTGTGCGTTTCACCGTTTGTCACCGGATGCAACATTGTTCATGACCGTCAGTTTTTCGCAGTGTCCATTTCAGTTCATATATTTACTGCGTGTGTCCAAAAGACTTCATGTGACTGAGTTCAGCCTCTCGGCTTCTGCAACAGCTGACTTTCTTTTTCAAAGTTGCTCGTAGCAGCCTTCGCCCCATTTTTCAGTTCACGGATGTCATCTTGTTTATGTGTCCCCCTTAACACATTGTGTCCATCCACATCGTGCTCCAGTGTCTCAGTGTCTCTCAGCGCTCAGATTCAGTTCATCATAGGTGCATGACAGTTGTTTTCAGTGACAGCACCTCTGTTCCTCCTTTTTTTTCATGAAAGTTTTTTTTTTTTTTGAGAAACACACCCAGTAAGTAATTCTGTCACCGTGGCACAAAACAAATATCTACTAGCATTATCTTATTTTATATTCACAAATTCAAAGTTCATACTGAAAGATCACTATTATTACAGAGCTTTAAATCAATCTTAAAATTGTAGCACACTTGGTGATGTTGTTCAGTATGTCTTGAACAACATTTGTCTAATATAAATAAAATTATTTCTGCATTTAAATCATTTTAGTTATATATGTTTATACCAGAGAGATCCAATCTAAGTAAAAAACATTATTCTGGTACAGAGAGACAAAGATGCAACTTTTAATAATTATTTACCTAAAATGTTATAACATCATTTGCATTTAAAGTAAATCTATAGTATAATTGGAAAAAGTTATTTATTTTTTAATGAATAAAATACATTCAACTGTTCATAAAGGTTCCAATGAAAGTAATTGTTTAAAGTTCCAATTGCTTTCTGCACAAAAAGTTTCTGCTCTAGAGATGAAATGCAGGATTTGCACTCTTCAGAATATGCACTATTGAGTCTATTTTTAGCGCTTAGCTCGCTTGAGGTTGTACGTCAATTCCTTTTACGGTATTTCATGAGCCACTCAGGACACAGACGTTTTGTTCAGCAAGATAAACTAACTTCTTCTCCAAGTTTAATGCTTTTTCTGTCAAAGGTGAGTACAGTACAGTTAATATGATTATTATTTATCATTGTAATGGGGATTAAACATGTATGCTTTTAAGTTTCCCTGCCTGATCATTGCACATGTAGCCACAACGCTTGGCATGAGTCTGTGTGTGTGTGTGTGTGTGTGTGTGTGTGTGTGTGTTCTAAGGGAGAGAGAAAGAAGAGAAAAAAAGACGGGGTGGTGTTGGGCAGCTTACTCCAGCCGTTCCACGGTCTTTCAGAAACTAACACGCTCACTCCATCGGTGAACTGTAAGTAAGTAACTTTCTAATATTTCCTTTCACTGTTTTAAACAAACTTTTAAGGTAGTAAACTTAATCAGGTTTTGTTTGACCTTTTAAACTCATGTTTTTCATATCGTGTAATCAAGGCAGGCTTCCGTGTTCGTGTATGTGTTCATTCTGACTGTGTGTGCGTGGATGGGTGGGTGGGTGGCTGTTTTTGCTCTTGGACTTAAACTTCTTCAAAATTCACACCATAAAGTGATGTATATACGTATATAGTATTTTTCTTATTTAATTTCACCATACCCAAAAACTTCACACTACAATTTGTGTATTTTTATACCCATTTATACAAAACTTCACGAGATCTTTACACGAGATCTTTATAAACGAATTGAACAATTCATTCTAACGAGACTAGTCAGAGCTTTGGATCACATTAAATACTTAAGGGTGTATGAATACACAAATTTGATGTTGTTTGTTACTCTGTGAGAACGTGTCTGTATATTTCTATCTACTTTGCGTATGTGAGTTTATATAAACTCTGATGATCTCTGTGTTAAGGCATGTGTGTGTAAAACTGTGATTCTCACTGTGCTGTGGGGACGTTTTCCTAACATGACCGTGTGTCTCTGCTGGCCCCTTGCATTTGGCTCATGGCCAATAGGCGTTGCCTTCAATCTTTCTACAGAGCGTATTTAAGACAAACATTTACGTATATGTCAATTACTCTTAAATGCAACACTTTTTAAAGTCCTTATTTTTACTTTACTTTTTTGAAACCAGAATGAACTATACGTTTTGTTTAAAACTAGTTTGTGTGTGTGATCATCTTCATTTAATCCTTCATTTAATCCTTTCTGTGTGTGTTTTGCATCATTTCAGTGAACATCTGTTATCTATCGAGGCCCTGGCGCAGCACAGAAGAAGAAGAGAAAAAAGAAAACCACAGCACAAACAACCATTTTGACTCTCCCCAACTCAAAACAACAACGTTTTCTTCACATCCAGCAAAATCAGATGACAGCTACCAGTGTAAAAATGATCAAGAAACGCATGACCTTAGAAGAAAATTAACACTTTTCAAAAGTCTAACACTCCAACTTCCTTGGAAAAAAACATTCCTCATCTCCACTCAATCAATACTACGAGACGGCTAGTTTAAACAGGAAATTCCAAAAACAGCAGACAATTATTTTAACAAGCAGAAATTGCTCTCACATCGAAAAGTTTTCCAACATTCCTTGCACACAACGCCTTTCATGCACACAGGAGCGCAGCAAGTTTCCTGCAAATCTAAATTTAGCACAGACATGCAGCATCTCACACAGCCCTGTTCTACTCTAAACAATGGCTTTGTATTATAATTTTCACGTTTTATGTCGTAACCTTACACTTTATTTTTATTAACACTTTAATTATTGATTCAGTTTATATATTAACACTTTAGTCAATAATTTATGTATTAACACTATATTTTATAATTTAATTTTTTATTTTTATTTCTATTAACACTTTTAGTGCATTTTAAGCAATTTGTTCATAGCTATTATTAAATTATATTATTAAATATTAAATTCAATATTAAATATTTGTATTTGAATGTACATGTACAGTTTTTAATAAAGATATTTGTTTTATTCAACTGAGCACAGTTTGTATTCTTTTCAGGCCTTTAACCATGGTATGATGTTATTCTCATTCAAACGCGGTGTATGTGTTACATTTCACTAAATTTGATGCCAAATTAAACATACTTATAGCTATCGCGTACCACGTAGCAAAAAACTCCTGCCTTACGTGACTGTAATTTACAGCTTTAACCCTTTACTGCCTTATAGACAAAAAGGACTGGTGATCATCCCAGCTTTAACTCTTACATCTGTCGCTTATTTCCACTTGCGCCCAGAACTAAAACGTTTCAGATTTAAAACTCCTTGTCTAGACAGAGGAGACTGGAACTCGTCCAGTTTTTTTTTCATAACTTACTCTTACGTTTGTTGCTAATATTTAACTCCTTGTGCACACAAACACTATACGCATAGCTTTTTATAAGACCGGTTACCCAAATACAGTTTCACTTAGATATAAGTGCTTGTAGTATGAACCCAAAGCACTTAAAACTGTATTTTACTGTCGACATCAAAGGCTGTTTTAATAGTCCAATTATTTTCCAATTTGACTGTCAGCTTATGTAAACCATTTAAAATTCAATTTGTAAGCAATGCAAACAGCCCAAAACCTGCAGGTTTTTTAATATCTGCTCTTGCTGGCAACAAAAAGTCCTCCTTTATATTACAAGGGTTCAAAAAGCCCTCACCAGGCTTCTTCCACCAGCTGAGAAAGAAAATAGCTCGTTTCATAAAACAAAGTATAATTACCAGGGCCCATGCATCTCCCGTCTCAGCTGGAAA
>JBBPBX010004275.1:26013-71371 GCA_038048925.1 Garcialebias charrua | reverse complement strand
GAAAAAGATACACTTTTCAGGTAGGCCTATAGAATAATACGTGGACAGTCATCAACTAGTTCCTGGAGTTGGTGAAATATTGCATCTTTGTTCTAAAATTACGTCACCATGGTAACTCAAAAAGTAATAGCACACATCACGGGGCCGAGCCAGTCGTTTTGATATAACTTTTGTGGGGGTAGATATTGTGGTTCGGGCCGCATTAACGGAGATAAAAATGTAGACACACTTCCGAGGTGTAGAATAATAGGTGCCTGCCATGCGTCCCCAATAATTTCAGGGATTAATTTTAATGGTATATAATGTAAACATCTTTTTATAACATCTAGTTGTCTTCCCATTACTGCAACACTGTGTCCAGTCTGCTGTCCAGAAGTCTCATTTCTTCTGCCTGAGTAATGGCTGTTCCATTTATAGACAGGTTTAGTTTTGGCTGAGTTTTTAATTTCCAATTTGATCTAAATATTATGCTTTTGGTTTTAGATAAATTTAAGTCTACTTTATTTGTATGCACCCAATTTACAACCTGTTTAAATTTGCTGGCCAAGGGGCTGGACCGTGTCTCAACAGATGGACCTGACATGTATATTGTGGTATCATCAGCATAGATCACTGCCCTGGCATGCTGCAGGACAAAAGTCAGGACATTGGTGAAAATTGAAAACAGCAAATGTCCTAAACAACGGCCCTGTGGAACTCCACATTATATATTGTTTAATAGATGAGAAATTGCCATTAAAAAATACACAATGCTCTCGTTGAGAAAGATAACTAGCAAACCAATTTATAATGCCTAAGTTTATGTATAATAACAATAAATCATGATCTAATAGGTCAAAAGCAGAACTAAAGTCTAATAGAACAGCTCCAACTAATTTATTTTTGTCAGTGGAGTTTAAACCCTCACAGAGGGATCACACAGCAGCAGAGGGGGTCTGACCTGTTTTCGCTCGGCTTCACGCTTTCTCTCCGGGATCTTCTCCAGAACATGATGGACGCTGAGAGCCATGTCAGGCCCGAGCACAGAGGAGTCGCTCTCCAACGTGTGGAAAACTCCTGCCATGACACACAAATGTAGTTTTCTTTGGAATAGACCTTCACGTTGATAATTATTAATATTATTTTACCATAAGATGTTGGTGCTGTGGTTCCATCTAAACCAGGAATCATCAGTCGATCGTTTACCAGCTTCCCTTTAAAGACTCGCCCATCGGTGGCCGTGATTTTACCCTAAATAACACAGAATGCACATTTTTAATAAAGGGTGTTACTCTACTCTGTGTGTGTAAATAGCCATGCAGAAAAAAGCAGGCAGTCATTTGTCCTGTTTCTGTGCTCATCACTGCTCATTTAAACCTGTTCTTTATTCTGCTAAGCTTGTTCTTCCATTTTAGCTAAATTTAAATTAAATTGAGCTAATTCAACATGTTTTTAGCTAATTTCAGCTGTTTTTCATCAAGTTCTAGAATCTTCAGCAATAATTATTTTAATATAATTTTCTTCCATTAATTTTTTTCTATTTATATGCCTTCTTTTATAAATGTTACTGTTGTCATTCTTTGTTCAAATCAGGTCTCTCTTGTAAACGGGTCCTCAAGATTCAGTGAGACTAACCTGTATAAATAAAGGTTGAATGAATACTCGTATGCTCTGGGTCTGCCTAACCAAAACCCAGAGCCCCAGCCCAGACTTCATGGAGTCTGTAATTCCTGTCCATGCAGGCTCATCAATAACATCTTATTTCTAGAAAGTTCCCTTTCATATTTGGTGGTGATAAGACCTCACATGCATACTATCTTTACACCATCCTCATATTCTTGTACAAAAACACACCTTGGCCTAAGAAGGTTTCTTCACAAACAATAATGACCGCTTGCCTCACCTGTCCATGTTTTTGATTGTTTTTCCATCCTCCTTCGTAGATAGCACCACCTGCGTAGTAAAAAGTTCCTTCTCCGTGCCTCTGACCCTCGATGAAATCCCCCTTGTACTGGTTGCTCTGGAAGTACTGGGAGATATCTGCTCGCTTTAAGATCCAGATATGCCTACCAAGACCATGCTGGTAAAAAAATGACCAAAAAAAATCCAGTTTAAGTGAATAATTATGTCTAAAATGACTGATTCTTAAAAAGAAACGTAACTGTGGAGTATTTTCATACCTGGACTCCATGTTCCCATTTCCCTTCATACTGCTGTCCCAGTTTCACCCAACTCATGGTTCCCTCTCCATGCCTCACGTTGTTCTTCCACTCACCAGAGTAAGTGTTACCAGAGGGGTAACTGATCAGAAACAGATATTATCTCTGGGATCAAATTCATATATTGTACACATTTGACATCCGTACCGTCTTACTCCTGATCCCTGTCTGTCGTCCATCACCCAGCCTCCTTTGTACCAAGACGTCTTGTCCTCATTATAATACACCGTACCCTAAAGTGATACGGCTTGTTTTAAAATGCATTCAGAAAGAGCAGCTATATGATAAAGATGAGTGAATCGTACTTGTCCATGCCGCTTGCCCTGGTACCACTGCCCCGTGTATGACGCACCATGTTTGGCACATCGGTAGGACCCCGTCCCGTGTCGTTTACCGCGGTAGACTTGCCCTGTATAGGTGCTACCGTCTGGCCAAGTGTAGGTGCCATGGCCTGTTGGTATATTATGAACAAACTCTCCCTGTTCGAGGAGAGACTAAATCACTTATTTATTTATTTTTTAAGCAGGCCTATTCTGCCTCCACATGATTCTGTCTTTAATCTTAGTTGATATCATTATTGATTTTATTTGATTTTATCACTTGTTTTATTGTTGTAGCACTTTGAGATTTTTATTAATGAAAAGTACGGTATAAATTGAATTTATTATTATTATTATTATTACTTCTACTTTGTACATTGTGCTGTGACATTCTTTTCAGCTGTGAAATTAGAAAACTTAATAAAGGCATGAGGTCAAATTAATTCATTACAGCAACAACATGAAGCCAGAGTCATTGTCCTACAATCAAGAGTCAATCTTATCACTAAATACTGTTTATGACATGACCTTGGTTTTCAGATACGTCAAATTATTCATACAGAAATATAAAATATTTTTCCAACAAGACAAATTATATTTATTTATTAACCTTTATTTTAACCAGGCAAATCCCACTGAGATCACAGATCTCTTGCAAAGGAGGCCTGGGCCTGAAGGCAGCCTGACATCTATGGTTTTGGATATAAAGTTCAAAATGAACATACAGTAGTTTGTTAATTATAGAAAAAAACAGGGTTATGTTTTTTAAAAAGGCACGTCGTCGATGGTGTCCATCTGCCAGATGTTCTTCATTTATTATTTCTCAAGAATGCATTTTAACACAACCCATCAAATCAGCTCAAAACTCCACTGAAAATAAAGATAATCTAATTTTCATTCAACCTTTATTTGGGCAGGTTAATCTCATTGAGCCTCGATGACTCATTTACAAGAGAGACCTGGCTAATCATACAGCTATCCTACTAGAATAAAAAGAAAATTAACTAATCCCTAAAACAAACTCTTTGTCAGGTGGATGCACGTCAACTCAACCAGATGACAGAAAGTGACAGCTGCTGTGTCAAAATCAAACTCAAATCAATCAAGAAATTTAAACTTCATGTTGCTTCAAAGTTGCAGTGTCAAGTTTGCATGAACAGTTTAAAAGCAAGAAAGATAGAGGCTAGATCTGTCCACAGGCCATTGACAACACATTTAAAATATGATCTTGTGGGTATATTGTGTCAAGGGCCCAGATGTGGCATTAGCTGGACTCTTCACCTCATATTTTAGTCCATTTTCCAGTGTAAGGATCCCGAGTCCATTCATAAGTCCATTAGAGAACATCCCCTTCAAACAGAAGAAGCAACTTTCAATAAATACAACATTTAGGAACATTTTTTACTGTTGTAAACAATAGTTGGTCCAAACCGGCTGCACCTTGTACACGTGTCCCTCTTCAAAAGAAGCAACACCTTCTCCATGACGCTGCTCTTCACAGGTTTCACCCACGTGTCTTCATCAGAATCAGAACACAAATAAAGCAAGACACAAATAAAACACAAATTAGGAAGTCGGTCCCAGCAGTTCTTCCTCTGATTTTATCCTCAAATGGTGTCCCTATTGACTTTGTTGATTCCTATAAATATTTGGGTATCCTGGTCGATTCGCATCTCTCTTTTAAACTCCACGTGGAAAACCTAGTAAAGAAACTGAAAGTTAAACTGGGTTTCTTTTTCAGAAACAGATCATGTCTAACACTGAATGCTAGGAAACGCCTTGTATCTGTGACTTTCCTTCCCTCCATTGATTACGGTGACATTCTCTACATGAATGCTCCTACAAGCACCCTGCAGATGTTGGATGTTGTCTATCATGGTGCACTAAGATTCATAACTGGCTGTGATTATCGTACCCACCACTGCACCCTGTATTCACTGGTTAACTGGACATCATTAACCTCACGCAGACTCTTCCACTGGTACATTTTCATCTTTAAATCACTTCTTGGTCTGCTGCCCTCATACATCTCCTCCTACATGTCTGCGTGAGTGCAGCTACAGTGTGCGCTCTCAGGACATGATTACCTGCAGTGTTCCGTCAGTGCAGACTGAATTAGGCAAAAGGGCCTTCTCCTACTCTGCTCCTGTTTCCTGGAATATCTTACAAAAAGATCTGAAGATGTCGACCTTGACTTCTCTAAATGGCTTTAAGAATCTGTTGGACTCTTGGCAAGAACCAATGCAGACATGTTCCTGTTTTTATGCTGGTGAAGATTCTCAGTCATCCAGGACATGATAAAATCAAAAAAGGCGTTCAATACAGAAACAACTGGACTTTATTTGTAACAGAAGACGTTTCTTTAAATTGAGAAAACGCCTCGGATGAGAAGTGAAACGTCTTCTGTTACAAATAAAGTCCTGTATTGAACGCCTTTTTTGCCTTAGGAATCTGTTTTTGCTACTTTTTGGACACCTTATTTTAACTTGTTTAAAAAAAAATCTACATGCCTCTTATAATTGTAATATAATATTTGTAATTGTAATATAGGTACAGTAATAATATTAATATTGTTGTTGTCATCATTCTTTGTTGAAAACAGGTCTTGTAAATGAGTCCTCGGCTCAATGGGATTAACCTGACTAAATAAAGGTTGACTGAATTAAGTACATATCTAACTAATCATCATATTATTATTCTGACCAGTTGAAGCACCTTCTTTTCAGACAAACCAGTTCGGGGAGCTCACAGATGTTTTCACCGCACTGCCCTCCGTCTTCTTCTAACGGCTCGTTTTTGTCTTTCGCTAAAAGTTTCGCTAATTTCATCGCTTCGTCGTTTTCGGCGATCTTTTGCATCTTGAAAGTTTTGTTACACTTTTCCGCGCCGAGTGTCACCGCGTGGACCTTTATTTTGTTCCTCCTGTCGCTCTGTTTACATCTCAAATCTCCATAGCAACGGTGAACATAAATACTACGGCAGCCTCATTGGGTCAAGAAGCACATTACAGGACAGGCGTCGTACCAAAAAGTGATGGTCTCGCTTTTTCAGTTCTTCGAAGCAGTTTAACAAGATTAATAGCGACTAAAAACAATTGTTTATCTGTTCTAAATTATAGCAAAGGTGTGTCTCCGTTTACCTGTTCCTTAATAAATGTACTTTAATCATAAAAACGTATTTCCTCCTGACTGCCAATGATCGATTATGGGTTGTATTTGAACAAGCAGGTGAAATTAAGCTTTTTGGACCATTAAAGTGCATTTATTAAGGAAAAAATAAATGGAGACACACCTTTGCTGTAATCTCAAGCAAACTAAAATTGTTTTTAGGTATTAATATTGTTAAAATTCGAAGAACTGAAACAGCGATTCCTCTAGTGCGCTTAGGCACAATGTGGCGTTCTTTATTCACCTCATTTATATCGCTATTACATTTCTTGAAATTATTAACAGATAAAAATTCTATACTTTTGGTAAAGATTTTATTATAATGTAAAGGAGATAACGAATGTTGTCAAATATCAGCACAAACATTGAAGTAATGAAGTGAAAACAACTAAAAACTGTTTCTTTTGTCTATGGGTTATTTTGTTAACTTAAACGTTTTTAATCTTTAAACGTACATTTTTTTCATTTAAAAAAAAATAAGATTTAGAATTTTCACTTAAAAAAAGTGTGGTTATAAAAAATATTACAGTAAACTTTATACTGCAATCATTTTTTTATATTTTTAAATTGCATCTTTGAATTTGTTAATTCCACTAAAGGTTCTTCAATGATTTGCATACACCATAAATCATATTTACTACTATGGTGTTCTTTAAAATGAACCCACCAAACTGTATATTTTTTATTGTTTTCATAACCTATTACCTGTATTCTTTAAATAAACAATTTTGTGGGTATCAAAACAAATGTATTTTATTAGTATAGACAGGACACACTGTATATATATTTTTTGTATTTATTAGAAATCAAAATAACAAATATGCATGTATGTAAAATCCTAATAAAACTGGACTGTATCAAACAGTACATCAAATACAGTGACTGACAGTCATGTAAGTGATACAAGTGTCAACCAAATGATTTCTGGTGTAAATGAACTGAATATACATTCCAGTCCCATCAAGCCGGTGTGTGTCAGGTGCGTCCTTGTCCAGCATCAGTTTTGTGAGATCATGTCCAGGTTGACCAGGTGTCTCATAGTAGGCCTGCCGTGGGGACAGTTCCACGGGTGTTCGATCTCCCCCATGTGAACCACGAGCTTCTTCATCTCACTGACACTCAGCGCCGTGCCAACCATCACCTGAAGGCGCACACCAGCAGAAACAAACAAAATCAAAATGTTTTCATGAAGAATAATACAGCAGTGCTGTTTAGTTTAAGTAAAATAAACTTGCAGATTTGGATTTTCCATTGAGATATCATTACCAAAAAAACATCTGGTTTTTTATTATTATTTTCTATTATGCAAACAAGTTTTTACCAATTCCAGTGCAATGTTAAAATCTATTAAAGACCTGTTTGATTAGATAAACACACAAATACTTTTTTAAATATTACTATTTCAAATTTAAATTTAATTGACAGAAAACATAAACAGATGATAAAACTGGTTAAGCTGAAATGCTCACGGAATTTAGTTACTTGTAATGCACAAAGAATTAATGAGAAAATATTTAAACTTTTGAACAATGACAAGTTTTCAACAATGAGTGATTAAAAAACTGCTCAAATACACAAGAATCTGGAGTAGTGACAAACTCATCAAACTCCAAATATAAGGAGTGAACGCTTTAGAGTGACCTTGAACTTACTGAGGGTTTTCTTCCACAGACAAAAACATTCATGTGAGTTTTATTAGTAATTCTGAATCACGTGTCAAACTCAAATTATGTTGCATTTAAAATTTAAATGCAACATATTTTTATTGCCTCTCATTTTGCCTAAAACACAGAGCATACTTTGTTTACTGCAGCTTTCTCATGACTGTTGGCCAACTAGGAGGTCCCGCCCCCCAAATTATTTATTTTCAGTAATCTTTGATTTTGATGTAGAATAAGAAACAGAGAAAGTCAAAAGAGTCAAATTAAAACTCTTGCAACCACGATGGCTTGATGTGATGTATTGACTCAAATTGGCTCTTGGTTTGAACCAATTTGATTAAGTTTGGCTCCCATTTGTAACTGAGTTTGACACTACTGGAGTGAGAGTGTACCATATTTTCTGCCGTACACGTCGCACCGCCCTATAAGTCGCATCAGTACAAATATATCTAATAAAGTGAAAAAAACCCACAAATAAGTCACTTTGCCGTATAAGTCACATCGTTTATGCATCACGTTTGTTTTGCGTCATCGCTGACAACCTGGAAATGTGGGCCGGTGTTGTGCCAAAAATCAATTGGCTGCCAAATGGCGGCCGCGAGAGCACACACAAGACTTTAACAAGAATTTACCAAGATTACCACTTAAAAACAATTATTTGTTTGTTCAAAATTACTTATAGTAAAGGTGTGTCTCAGTCTAACTTTTGCTTAATAAATGCACTTTGACGGTCAAATCAGCTGCATTTCAAAAGCCGATTTGCGGGAGCGTGCAGAAGGACGACACTGCATTTGTTCAAAATTTAACAAGATAAACACAAAAACTATTATTTGTTTGCTCAACTTTATAGTAAAGGTGTGTCTCAGTTTAACGTTTACTTAATAAATGCAATTTAATGGTCAAATTCATTAATAGCCACTTTTACCTATTACCGGTACATGACACAATGGCATGCCATGCTGCTCGAGTGCCATCTAGTGGCTGAAAATGGTAGTGTTCAATATTTTCAGTCAGAATGAATGAAAACTGTCATATCTCAGCCAACAATTGGTTTATAAATATGGGGGAAAAAATCCATAAATAAGTCACTTCAGTGTACAAGTTGCAGGGCATGCAAATTGTACAAAAAAAACTGCAACTTATGGGCTGAAAAATACGGTAATGGTTGACACCATTTACCTGTGAACTGAAAAGGAGAAGTGGGTTAAGAAGATGGACGAACTCACTGATTTGCGACAGGCCCTGGAGGCAAACATCTGTCTGACTCTGGAGGGGCGGCACATGACACCCGGACTGTCAGTCAGCATGAAGATCAGCTCTTCAATGTCCGCAGGGCCGAAGGTCCAGTTCTTACTGGTGGGCAAGGAAACCAGCTTAACCCTCTCCATCACCTGAGCTGCAGCAACATTTACCGAACGAGAACATGTGATGACGAAGTCCAGAATGTTCTGGAGTGACGATAAACAACAACAACAACGGTCTAAGGGTTATACCATCTTCATCGATCAGAAACTCAAAGCCGTTCTTTTGGAAAATCTCAATGTTCTCCATCAGTGTGTTCTCGCTGACTGCTGTGAGGTGGAGCTTCTGTGGGCTGTGGACAGAAGAAAACACCGATCAGAGCAGCAGGACACCGTGCGCAGTCCAAAGTGTGGTTCAAGCAACACATTCATACACAATAAGCTTCTGTCCCTGGAGCGCAGTGTGCTGCTGCAGCATCTCAAAGTTGAACTTCTCATCTGTGGCATGCTGGTCAATGATGAACATGTCCCAGTTCAGTTTGGCGATGATGAAGCCCAAGTTAAACTGACCGATGATCTCCATTTCTTTAAACATTTCTTTGCTGCAGAGATTAAAAGTAGATCTAAGATTTCCACTCAAGCGAGCACACTCATCCTACAGGAGTCCTTCTTCTCACCTGATCTCTCTCTGGAGCTCGTTCTCTGCACTTTGGTTGTCTCCAGGGCTGATCTTGGCCCTGAAGCGTCTGTACTGCAGCTCCTCACCGGACCTCCGTTTCTGCTGCTCCCGCAGCCTCCTCAGGTTCGCCGGCAGCTCCTTCAGCGAGAGCCGCACCTGCCTCGTCCTCCTCTGCAGGCGGACCGGGACGTCCACCTCCGAGGAAGATGCATCAGCGCAGTTTGAAGAAGAGTCAGACGTTTGATCTGCAGCGACGCGCACGTCCTCTGTCCTGGCTCTTTTGCTCTCGGGGCTTAGTGTGGAGGCCTCAGTAGCTTGTAGCTCTGGATCCTCAGGAGCACGATGACTACTATATGCTGCTGGAACAAGTGACTCGTCTTTTATAGATGGGTCAGAATGGTGCACATCTGGTGCTGATGCTGTGAAGTCATGACTGGACACAGCACCGTCTCCTTTAGAGTCCTTCTCGCACCCTGCATACCTGAACCCATCCAGCACGGACCTTCCAGCGGGCAGCTGATCTCGTGCGGGTTTTAAAGGCGTCTTCATGCTTTGGCTGCAAGCAGGTTTTGCAGAATCCTTGAAGAAACACTGCAGCGTTTTCTGGGTCGGGCCACAGCTGGGAGTCTTTTCCTTACCCGACCCGTTCCCAGAACTGGTGCTGACGTGGTTTGAAAAAGCAGCTTTGAGGGCGGCCAGGTTCAAGGACGACTTCAAGCTCTGACTCGCCGTTTGAGCAGCCTCTGCAGGTTCTGCCTTGTTCTCGTTAGAGAAGATGACTTCTTCAGACGCAGACGATGCAACTAGAGACAAACAGAACAGCAAACAGTCAAAAGAAAAGCGATGAAATAAAAAGAAGCATGAGAGTTATGTACCGTATTTTTCAGATTATAAGGTGTATTAAGCGAAACAAAACAGATAAAGTCAAACTTTATTCAACTCATTCACAATAACCACATAACATGACACAACAGTTTTTTGTTCGGGAAATGATATGGATCAGATTTTTGAGTTTGTGAAGACGGAATTTGTAAAAAATACAAAATTGGTTTAAGATTAATAAATTATCATTGAACTTAGATAAAACAAAATACATGATATTCAGTGGAAAAAGGGAAACTGTAGATTTTCCACTCATGATTGATGGTGTTGAGATTTGTCTTGTGAGTGAAATAAAGTTATTGGGTGTTATTATTGACAATAAACTGACGTGAAAATCTCATATAAATTCTGTCAGGATAAAAATAGCTAAAGTAATTGCTGTATTAGTAAGGAATCTGTTAAATGATAAAGCTCTGTACTTGTTATACAATGCAATTATTGTCCCACACAATCTATTGTATTGATGTTTGGGATAAAGCTTGTAAATCATTCACGGAACCTGTTTTTGTACTACAAAAGAGAGCGGTAAGAATAATTACCAGAAAGCACTATTGTCACCCTTCAAGTACATTATTTCACAAATTAAAATTGTTGAAGTTCCATGACTTGGTGGATTACAAATAATATCCTGTCGATTATGTATAGAGCTCATAAAAATGAACTACCAGTGAATATACAAATGTTCTTTGTCAAATGTATAAGTTTTTATATATATAATCTTAAAGGAACAGAGATTTTTGTGAAACCAAGATATAGAACTAGTTTGAGGGGTCGGTCAACCTCAATCAAAGGAATTGAACTTTGGAATAATTTGGAAACTGGTATTAAAAATGCTAAATCAATGACCATTTTTAAAAATATGATCAAAACAAATTTCTTGCAAAACTATAAATGAGAACAATATCGTGTAATAGATGTCTTCTTTGTAATTCTCTTTCTTGGAACTATATGAGTTGTTTTCTTTTCTTCAATCTGTAACTTTTTAGATTGATTTTTTTTTCTTTTTGTTCCTTTTGTCTTGTTTGAATTATCTTTGTAACAGGGGGCAGAAAAAATAAAAGATTTATTCTTCTTTCTGCATCCCTTCATTTTACTTTTATACTGTACGGTCTCATATATGAGATTGTTTTTTGTGTGTGTTGTATTTAAAACGAATAAAGTTAATAAAATAAAATAATCAGTTTGAGGTCAGTAGGCACTGGATTATAAGGGTCACTGTTGATTTTTGAGAAAATTAAAGGATTTTACGTGCGCCTTATAGTCTGAAAAATACAGTAGGCCTTTGTTCTTACTGGGCGTGCGGTTCAGGCTGATTTTATTGACTCCAGCTTCATACATGGAGATGAGGGAGGTCTTTAAAATGGTCAGCAGGAGCTTCTCCTCTTGGAGGAAAACCTGCCGTTTGTCTGGAGTTACATTCACATCCACACACTCTGAAAATACAACACAAAAACACTGAAACGGTAAAAACAAACTACGTTTTATTAGAAGTAAATGATTTAATTAAGAGCTATTTTCTCACCTGAGGCAACAACTATGTTTAAGGCAACAAACGGATACTGGTGCCTGTTGTACATGTGATAAACTTCATTCACCAGTTTGGTGACCTGCAAGAAAGGAGTAAGAAAAGTCAGGTAAAGCATACGAAACACCACACACAGATAAACCCAGTCAATGTGAGTGACCTTTAGGGGGTCACAAGGCCTGTTGTTGATGAAGAAGAACTGCCTGTCTGTGGCACTTCGCCCGACCCCGTGGTCACCCCTCGACACAAACCCCGTGATTCTGGCAAAACAGGTTTATATTTAAAAAAAAAAAAAAATTGCTTTCAAATAGAACTGGATGAAATAGTGCTACTCACGAAAACAGCTGTTTGGGCACATCTGCATCCTCGAGTCCAAATTCTTCAACAATATTCTCCGTCGGAGACACTTGCTGAAAAGGTAGAAGACTCTGAAGCTGCAGAGAATCACAGAAAGAGACGATTAACATATAAAAACAAAACAGATCAAATATTCTAACAGTAAGTGTCATTCTTTAATTAAAAACTAAAAACAAGCTGGAACCTGTTTTGGTCCAAATATGGCTCCAATGTTGTCTCTGATGCTTTGGCTGCCGCCGGTACTGAGGACGGTGCTGCGCCTGCCCTGCCCAGTCTGGTTGGAGCAGGCGATTCGTACTCCTGTGGAGATGACGCAGTACGCCTGCAGGACATGTACCATCTTCGAATACTCCTGAAAACACAAACAAGAAGGTGTTAGGACCTGAAGACAAAAAGAAACTGGTTATGTTTGTATGTGTGTGGTACAAGAACTGGAATAAATTCAAAACTTGAAGTAAAAACAATATTTCACTGCACTAACAACAACAATGACGACAACAACAAAACTTATAAACATCTGCCTGTACTTTGTGCTACAGTATAGTACTGACACGACAGAGCTTTCCTGTTTGAGCATCTGTTTGTGCTTCTTGGTTTACTGTTGTGTGTAGATGACAGAAGAAACAGCAATAAATCACCATAAGCTGGATAGCTGTCTCCGTGTTCTTTAATGGGAACACACCTTCATACCTTGCCACTCATAACCAGATAATTTCCTGGAGAACACCACAAACTCCTCTCCTTTTTATGTACATTAAAGGACATGACCCACCATGTTTTCAAATTGCATCGCCATTAATATTTAGTAGTTAATTAAATAATAAAACAGTAGTGTTTATTTATATTGTAGAGAAATAACGCTAAATGTGTTATTTCATGTTTTTTAGCAGTTTTTAGCAGCAGCTCCGGGAAAATCTGCCCCTCTCCATATATGGGCATTGACGTCACTGAAGTTTCCGCCTTGAATGCATGCGGAGTTATAACAAGCATGCATCAACGTAGCTTCATTATTGCAGCGGTGTTATATCTTATTAAAAAGTTCTAAAAAATAAATAAAAACAGAGCGCTGGTCCAGCTGTACCCACAACTGCACCAGGAAATATTTAGAGGTTGCGCATCCACGTAGGACACTAGTTTAATTCGCTCGCTCGCGACAAATTCATTAATTTCCTCATGAAGCCGGCTCAGCTTTTTACCCCTTTCATAAGTCAAACCCGTGCTATTCCCGCACAGACCAGTCCGGCTTTAATCCTCCTCGGGTCATTCATAAGACAACAGGTGAATGCGGCCAGGTCCCGCTCAAATAAACTTGTTCAGAAATGAAGCTGGAGCGCTTCTCCAAACGTGGCGTGGAGCTGAGCTGAACTGGACCGCGACGTGGGACAGACGTCAGACGTGTACAAGTTATTGTGTCATTTTTAATATTTCCTCAGTAATTATTGTATAGCTGGCTGCAGTGATCAGTGCGCGCAGACAACCGCTCTACCTCCGATGCTCAGAGAGAGAGAGAGGGAAAAAAAAGCGAAACATTTTTAATATTCCATTGTTAATAAATCTGCCTGTTGATTAATCCTGTGGTCGCACACTGATGTCTATCATATTCTGAGCGCGGATCCGAGGCTCTCACTCTCATAAGCCTCCATCGCAAACTCACTCCTGCCTTCTGAGAGGAGCCTGTATTGATGTCACTCCGGACTTCGGCAATCTTCGGACGGGTTTCCGGAGTTTTCCGGGACTACTTCGTTTTTGTTGTTGTTTTTTTTATCCTCGCCTGGCCCAAATGCAAAAATGAAAATAGACATCATATTCTACTACAGTAATTGTCCAATATGGTGAATTGTTACTGTCACGGTGGGTGTTGTCCTTTAAGTGCATGGCTGAATATTACTTGTATTTTAATATGCAAACATGCTCCTGTAAAATAGACACACAAACTGTGCAAACTTGGTGCTAAAAAGAAGAAAAGATGGGTAAAGTCTGGCAATAATGGTCTCCCGTTATTTGAAGTCTAAAGTTTTTATGTCAGACTTTGAGAAGCACATAGTCACGTGTATCCTTTCATGTCGGACCTTCTTAATATTGCGCTGGAACTCCTTGTGCCTAACGGGCAACGTGTAGAAGAGCTGCTGCAGGGTGACTGTAGTGCCCTGCTGCCTAGGATGAGGGGACTTGTGCACGAGGTGGCCTTTTTGGTTAAACACCAGCTTGGTGCCCACCTGACTCGACTCGTGGCAAGTAATCACACTCAGGTCACTGCAAACAGAACAGCGTTCAGCTGATAAAAGATCAGATAATTGAGACTAATGTACAGAGTAAAGATGGTAAGTGGTGCGTTTACCTCAAAGCACATAAAGAGCTGAGGGCTTCACCTCGAAAGCCAAATGTTTCCACATGGATGAGATCGGAGAAATCCCTCAGCTTTGACGTGTGATGCTTCAGTGCTATGGAAAAGGCAGAAAAAAGACGTTGGAGGGCTTAAAATGCTTTATTTTTTATAAATCCTAAAATGCATGAGCAGCCACTGGAGAGGCAAAAAAAAATCTAGAAATGTGTTCATATTTCCATGTACCAGTTAAAAGACATGCAGCAGGGTTTGTACCCTCTGTAATTAAGCAACAGAAGAAGCACTGACCCCTGTATAAAGTGCTTAAAATCAGAGTCCACTTTGACCCCTAGATCTGTGTTGGTTTGCTGTATGAAACCTAAATCCACAACCATCACATTATCATTTTATCATTAAAGAAAAAAAGTCTACCTCTTCCAGTCAATTAAGGTATTTGAGAAGTGACTTTATAAAAAATACGATACAGTAGTATTGTCCTAAAGGGGACATAAATCTCACCCAAGTAGGAACAAATATAGTTAACAAGACGAGCCCATATACAGAGCCAGTTACAAAAAAAGACACTAACACGTAAAATACAAAGATAAGACTTACTGAGTCCTTCAAAGTAAGCCTCTTCAACACCTTTGCCATTGTCGGACACTTCTATTTGTTCAACACCGCACTCCTTTAGCTTGACATCTGGAGCAACAAAAAAAGGGATGTAAAACAAAAAGACAAGCAATCATATACAGTTCTGTTGTTTTTTTAAGTTTAGGAATTACGGTACAGTATTACTAAAAAATGCCTGGGTGGACTTCAACATCTTTAACACATAAGTAGATTTCCGAACCAAGTACTGTATCACTTGTTGTTATTTTAAGACAAATCAAACTGGGAATTTACTAGCCTGGTTTAAACCAGACCCTTGTCCTTCACTTCGCTTTGGACTAGGGTCTGGCATCTCTGCCATAGAAAACGATTTCTCCTGGAGATTTTTGAATGGACCAATCAGAGAACAGGAGGCAGAGTTTTGTTAGTTTAGCCTGGCGAGGTCCAGGCTATCAGATAAATTGCTCAGAAACCACTCGGTGGATATTTTTTCTGCCACCAGTGTGTAATTATATGTCTTTAATTTACTGACTGTTGGCCTAGATGAAACATTTGAGATAAAATTCGATTTTTTATCATTTATTTTCGTAGCGCACCCGAGGCTGTTTGGAAAATATCAAACCGAAACTATTTAATATCCAGCAGATTTGACCATTTCGTGAATTGATTTAGGAACTGTTAAGCTCAGGAACACTTCTGATATAACGTCATGAAATATATGTATATCAGTATTACACCTGAAGCACACATATTATGCGTTATGATTTATGTTCACTTAATTCCACCATATAATGTGAAAATATATTCAAGATGGAACCTTTATTTACGGGTTTTATTTCCAATAGGGAAGAGTTTTTCAGTTACACGCCTGCATAATACAACAGACACAACACTGGATGATTGACATACAGAGCTGGTAGTTGATTGGCTGAGAGGCGGATCACTCACAGAGTAGAAAAGTTCTAGGGCGGTTCCAAGGCGGTTCGGTTCCAGGATTGGTCCCACGAGGCGATGACGTCATCTAGAGGTATAAAACCGTGGTCCGCCTTCGAAGATGTGTGTGTGTGGACTTGTGCTCGGTGAGAGGTCTGTTGGTCGCTGTAAGGTTTATTCTTATAATGTACAATAAACCTGCCTAAAACTTGCACATTCGTTTCAGAGCTTCCCTTCAACTTTTGAACCGCAACAATTTGGTGATCCCGACGTTGAGAAGTGTGAGGTTTGGCCTGAAACGGAAGCCGATTGAGGGCTTCCCCCACGAGTGGCGGAGCAAGCTGCAGCCAAGTGGCGCCTCTTCATTCAGGTGAGCAGATCTTCCGTTTATACCTAAATGTCTGCTATTGAAAACGCTAAATTTACCTTGGCTGTATGTCTGTTCTGTCTACGGGTGGGCAAAAATTACACCGTAGTGTAGCTACGGTTGTTTGGGTTAGCGTTAACAGTTAAATAACGTGAACCACTGTTGGTATTTCATTTGAATGTGCATTTTTTTTGCTGTTTTCGTACATATAAGTAAAGTATAAAGCACATAGTCCACACACACAAAGGGTGAGAGTATGAGTGCCTAAGTTTGCGTTTTTTCCCCATCTATGAGCTCCGGCCTGTTGGCTGGGAGACTTTTTTTTATTTGTTTATTTTATGGGCTCCGGGAGCTGTGGGGCTGAGGTCAGAGGTGAACTCCGGGATTTAATCGCCGTAGAGTCGCACTGGCTTTCATCCAGCACACGGCTTGCCGTACAGAGTGGTCTGGGCCGCTCCGGGTTCACAAGAGTTGCCGAGAAGGTGATTTACTTCACATCCGGGACCAGTGATCGCCGTTAGAGTCAAATCTTTTCTTCCCCTTCCCAGTTGAAGTTGATTGCCGTATTTTCCGGTGTATAGGTCGCAAACTTTTTATTTTTTTTTCATTTATTATTTTTTTACTTTCTTTTGTTTATTTTTTTTTTCCTTTATTTATTTTCTGTTTCATTTGTTTCATCTGATAGACAAACTATCCACACTTGGACTAAGCCCCTCTATTTGTAACTGGGTCTTAGACTTCTTAACAGACAGACCACAGTCCGTGAAGATCCACAACTTCTCCTCCTCCACCATCACCCTCAGCACTGGCTCTCCTCAGGGATGTGTGCTGAGCCCTCTTCTGTTCACTCTGCTCACATATGATTGTACAGCCACACATCCAGGCTGTCATATTGTTAAGTTTGCAGATGATACAGCTGTGGTGGGATGCATCACAGATAATGATGAATCCAGCTACAGACAGGAGGTGGAACATCTGGAGAGCTGGTGCAAAGAGAACAACCTTCACATGAATGTGAAGAAGACGAAGGAGATGATTGTGGACTTCAGAAGGAACAAACACACCCACACCCCACTGTATATAGGTGGATCTGCGGTGGAGGTGGTCTCCAGCTACAAATACCTGGGTGTACACATGAATGATAACCTCAGCTGGAGCAATAACACCACCAGCCTGATCAAGAAAGGTCATCAGAGACTCTACTTCCTCAGACGGCTGAGACGAGCCGGTCTGAGAAGCCCAGTCCTCACCTCGTTCTACAGGTGTGCAGTGGAGAGCGTCCTGTGCTCCAGCATCAACGTGTGGCATGGAGGCTGCACAGTTGCAGAGAGGAAAGCTCTACAGAGAGTGGTGAAGGCTGCACAGAAGTCTGTGGGAGTCAGTCTCCCCACCATCACAGACATTTACACCTCCAGATGCAGAAAAAGAGCCACCTGCATCATGAAAGACCTCACTCACCCAGCACACTCACTCTTTGCACCACTCCCCTCGGGACGGAGGTTGAGGAGCATCAAATGTAGAACCACTAGACTGAGGAACAGCTTCTACCCTGAGGCTGTCAGACTCATGAATAAATAAATAATAAGAATAAACACTGCAAAATGTCACATCATGCTGATACTGATCTGTTTCTTGTTGCTGCGTTCATCTGTGACCATCTGCTCATGTTCGTGCTGCTGTTTATAATGATGTTTTTCTACTACATTAGGGCTTAGTGTATTACTAGCTGATGTCTCTCTTAGTTAATCCTAGATGTTATTATTGTTTTTCTCTTGCATTTGTTGTTGGATGTAACTGGGACCCTGTGTACATAATCTCGTTTTCAACACATGTACTACATGCGGTGCAAATGACAATAAATTCTCTCTGACTCTCTGACTCTCTCTGATTTAGAGGTTTGTGGCCTGTACTCCGGAGAGTGCTGTAAACACGCAAACTAAGGCAACAGGGAAAGATTTTTTATTTTATATATTGTTTCAGTGGGTGTATTTGCCGGCAGTAGGTCAAATTGTGAAGTCTAATAGTGACTACCACTGCTGTGCTCTGGGGTGGCATTTTTATTGGGTGTTTTAGGAGGGTGATTTAAAACAGGCAGTTTCTTGGTTGGCTACTGCAGCTGTCCATGGTCCTGGCTGGAGGTTTGCTCACTTCACCCTTGTAAAACACGTGTACTGTATAACATTATAATGTCTGACATACCTATACAAACTTGGAAAACTTGTGCCCCTGGCACATTAGGATCTGTATTGCATGAGTTATGGGTTTCATGGAGTCGGAAGGTAGCTGTCAAGAATGTTCTTGATGAGAAAAGACGTTTAGTTTCTTGGGTGAATAACATGTGTCGGTCAGGAATGTTTCCTGGTGTGGATGATTCGTGTCCGTCTGCTGTTGGACTGAATAAGCTTCTTGTGCAATCAGAGAGAGCTTTGAGGTTGGCGTTGGATGAGAAGGAAAAATGCTCTGTTCTAGTGCGTAGAAAGAAATATAAGGACTGGCAGAAGGCGGACGCCTTTCATAGGGACTGCTTATTGTTTGTGGATGAAATGTGCAAAATCCTAGGTAGGCAGAAACCTGCTCTGAGAAGTGCTCACAAAGCAGTTTCACAGAAACAAGTTGTTGGCTTGCAAACAGATTTATGGCTGTCTGCAGATAACACTTTGGTGCCTGGTACTGCAGAACTCCCTATTAAAGCCGGTGCGGCCCTCGTACCAGGAACAGAGACATGCCTTGAAACTGAACAGCCTTGTGCTCCCCCTCCGCATCCTCTTTGCCCCGCTCCCCCCCTCCTCCTCGTCCTCCCCCGTATGCACCTGGGGGATTAACTCCACACAACCAAATGCCATTGTCGGAGCTATCATCCATAAATCTGGCTGAGCTCACATTGGGTTCTGGTTCTGAACACACTAGATCCAGCTCAGACTTGCTTCTCGTTACAGGAGGTATTTTACAGACAAAATCAGCTGAAAATAGGAATATGGTGCAAGACCATGTGCAAACATTGATGGGTGGTATTCACACCACTCCTGGCTCTGTGGGTGAACAAAGGGGAGGTGATGTGTTTCGTCCACCGTCCTCTGATGCTTCTTTCAGCGTGACATCTTTGGGGGCTTCATATGACTCCGTGCCACTGACCTGTCCTGGTCCAACTGCTTGTCCTGACCTCAGGCCTCCTGCCACAACTTTTGATAAGGTCACTGGCTGGCAGCGAGGAAATTCAGGTCGATTAAATAGAATTGCTGATAATGTTCACACATGCCTTGACGCAGCGCCTCCTGCTCAATTCATGTTACCTCTCGTTTCTTCCACCACAGCTGAGGGAGTCCGCAAACAGACTTACACGCCTTTTAGTTTGCAGGATACTGAGTTGATCCGTCAGCGTTTGCCTGATATCCAGAAAGGAGGTTCGGCTTGGATCCGCGCTTTTCTGGAGGCATGCGCCGGAATTGTGCCATGTCTGGGTGATTGGAGGAGGGTTTTCACAGCATGCACGTCGTTTGGTAGTTTGACTGAAATAGAACAGGCTGCTGGGACTAAATTGGACCCAGACAGTGACACACTGCACGACCACGTTCAAATTTTATGGCCAATTATACGAGAGAAATATCCGACGTCTATGAAATCTTCAGACTTGTGTGAGATTCCTCCGGCTGTTACAGAACGGGGCACGACCTACTTATCTAGAGTTAAGCTCTTGTGGGAAAATAGAACTGGAAATGATCCAACGATTGATCCTACGACTCAACTGTTGTTCAGAGGTGCTGTAGAGAGCTCTCTGTCTGATGATGTTAAGAAGAGTTTGGCGTCTGTTGTTGGCCTAACAAAGATGGATTATGATTTATGGGCAGCCCACATTGTTCATTTTATTGATCAATCTTTTGATAAGAGGGAGTCTGATGACAGGGAATTAAAATCCCTTGAAACTCAATTAGCTAAGGCCCAATTAAAAGACATACGTGACAAACTTAATTTCACAAAGGTGAATGCAATCCAGATGCCCCAGGTTCAGGGTCCTCCTACATCATCTGATAATTCATATCAACAGAGACCTCTGGGCCCATCCACATCCTGGCGCAGGGGTCGGTACAAACGTCCGAGGGGCAACCCTCGACCCACGGACAGGTGCCACCGGTGTGACGGGGTGGGACATTGGCATTTTCAATGTCCGACCAAACAGGATTTATCGAGACAGGAGGTGACGCCAGCTCGTTATCCACATGACGTATATCCACCACCACCAGATAATACTCCACATGGCCCTATGCCGGGAGCCAATAATCAGGCCCCAGGCCAATATCCTATCCAATAGGGGTGCCCTGGTCCGGCAGTAGGTGGCGTCTTGTATTTAGAGCCTTTGGTATCGTTAACCATTAACGGCCGAAATCACATGTGTATGGTTGATACAGGCGCCAGGTATTCGTCAGTTAACACGTCACTCCCACGATCAAAGAATACCGTACCTGTTGTTGGATTCTCGGGCAAGCCAGAGGAGTGGCCGCTATCTTGTTACGTACCATGCGTGTGGAATAATCTGCGCTTTGAACACTCCTTCCTGATTTCTGACACATGTCCAGTGAACTTGATTGGACGAGACATTCTGTGTGATCAGAACGTGACTTTGATGATGAGTCCTGACAACGTCCAGCTGAGTTTTCCTGATGGAACTGTTCAGTACTGTGCTACAGTGAAAAGCTCCATTCATCAGATGCTCCAGGTTGAAGGGACTTCTGCTGAGTCTGGTCCAGCCGAATTTCAAGCTGAAGTTTGGTGGGGAGCAGTTCCTGACTTTACAACTACGCTCTTGTACGACACACTGCAGAGCTGGAACGCCTGGATTAATGTCATAAGATCTTATGACACGCTTCCTGATGTGGCACATTGCACGCTGAACTATGACCTTTGTGGTGATGGGGACTACGATGTGCTCTGGACAGGACTGCTTGAACATTGTCAAGAGACTGGTGAATTTCCAGTGGCTGAAATCATGGACATTTATGTGGCCCCGGAGGGAGTGGTGGCAGGCGTGAAATTGCCCGCACCGTTACTGCAACTGTATATGCTTGGCGATGTATCAGCTCCACATGTGTCATTGATGGTTGTATCTGGTGCCGATGCGAAGAATTTAGGTCCTGTGATGAGACGCTGTCTGGCTGTAAGGGAATGGGTGCCTACACAAAATCCACACTTACACTATTCTCCAGAAACTGATACTTACAGGATCACACACAGATCATTCACATTATTGTTACCTGAGAAACCAGTGGTGGGCAACGCTAATCCAAAAATTAGTTCCGCTATTTCTAAAGCACTAATTAATTTATTTAGGTCCGCAATTTCAAAAGCACTAATGTCTTATGAAAATTAGGGGAAGCTAATTCTAATCCGCTAATTAAATTCAACAATTGGTAGCAGCAAGTTATGCAATATTTGCACTACACTGCCAACTAGCGGTGCATGAACTGTTATACAGTAAGTTGTTTGAGTTTCAGAGTATTTAGTTTGGTTCTCTTCAACAGGTTTCACAAGGACAAAATGTACCCATTCCAAAGTCTGTTAGCTAAACTGCTGACATATTTGGCTGTTTTTTTTTTTCTTCTTTTGTTACTTTTAGTACCACTAGATCGCATGTGTCAAACTCAAGGCCCGTGGGCCAAATCCGGCCTACCATAACCGTTTCTGTGGCTCTCTACACCCTAGAACTTCAAGATAACAGTTGTAAGCATGTTGCTCTCAGGTGATGGGTCCCCATCCCTACACTCCCTGGTCTCTCTGTTAATTGTCTTGCTTATCTCCTCCATTTTGTTGTCCAGGTGTTTGTGATTGTCATGCTGTGTGTTCATGTACCTGTATATAAAGTCAGGGATTTTTTAATTGATAAAGCTCTGTATATGTTGTATAACACAATCATTGTTCCACATTTAATCTATTGTATTGAGGTTTGGGGAAAAGCGTGCAAAACAATTACAAAGCCTGTTTTTATTTTACAAAAGAGAGCTGTAAGAGTAATCACCAGAAAACATTTCAGTCACCCATCAAACACCTTGTTTCTTCAGCTAAATTTATTGAAATTCCAGGAATTGGTAGAATATAGTATTTTATCAGTTATGTATAGGGCTCATAATAACACATTACCTTTAAATATCCAAAGAAATTTAGACAAAGTTATTACAATCTTAAAGGGACAGATATTCATCAAACCACAATTCAGAACCAGCTTAAAGGGACGGTCTACCTCAATTCAGGGAGTTGGATTGTGGAATGTTCTGGAGAGTGATGTTAAAAATGCAAAATCAATTCATTCATTCAACCTTTATTTATACAGGCTAGCCTCGTTGAGTCACGGGGACTCATTTACAAGAGGGACCTGTCTCACTCACACCAAACAACCATCCACTCTCACACTCACACCTAGGGTCAATTTAGAGTCACCAATCAGCCTAACAAGCATGTTTTTTGGTCTGTGGGAGGAAACCGGAGTACCCGGAGGAAACCCACGCATGCACGGGGAGAACATGCAAACTCCACCCAGAAAGGCCCCGGACCGGGATTTGAACCGGCAACCTTCTCGCTGAGAGGCAGCAGCTCTACCAGTTGTGCCACCGTGCTGCCCAATGTATACATTTAAGAAAAAGGTCGAAAAGGACTTGCTCAAAAACTATATATGATGTAGCTTAGTGTGTTTGTGTACAGTATTACAGTTAGATAAATTAGTAGATTTATTCATTTTGTGATGTAGTTTGAAGGTTATCATTGGTTGAACAAACTGTGAAATAAATAAGGGGCAGATATAATAATATTTCATCTTCTTTCTGCTCCTTTCATTTTATCCTACTTGTATTCTTCTATCTGATGAAACTGTTTTGTATTGTTCTTTTAAAATGAATGAATAAACATCAAATCAAATCAAATCAACGGCCCAGTCAGAGTCCAGAACCTGAACCTGAAACCTTCAGAGAGCTGAGCAGAAACCTCAAAGAACTGAAGCAACAATGGAAAGAAGAGTGGGTCAGAACTCCTCCAGAACCAGGAGAGAGACTGATGAAGTCCTGCAGACTGATGAAGTCAGAGAACCACAGAGGGTTCTGCTGCTGAAGGAGGTTCTGTTGGGTCAGAGGCACAAGCTGAGGTTAAATTTTAATGATTTTAGAACTTGTTAAAGATCATCCATCCAGCCATCCAGCTAACTGTCTATCCATCCATCCATCCAGCCATCCAGCTAACTGTCTATCCATCCATCCATTCAGCTAAAAGTCTATTCATCCTTGTATCTGATGAAACTGTTTTGTATTGTTCTTTTAAAATGAATGAATGAACATCAAATCAAATCAAAAATAAGTCTGTATCTCTGTGTTCATCATTGTCCTGGCATTGTCTCCTGTTGCCTCTGTCTCCTGAGTTCCTTGTGATTCCCTGAGTATGTAAGTTTGCTGCCCTAAGGACGCCATTTTGAATAGTCCTAATGGTGAACTACTTTTTTAAATCCAGCAGATTTGACCATTTCGTGAAACTCTCAAGCTCAGAAAAACTTGTGCTATAACGTCAGCTATGAAATATATTTTTTCTCAGCAAAGAAATAATTGTTTTACCGTGTTTTGTTGTAAAATCCTGGCTTCTTTGGCCGTCGCGGACGCCATTTTGAAGAGTGCTAATGTGGCGAAATTCTATTTTTAAATCCAGACGCGTCGCGTAGGCCCTGAGAAACATCCATAAGTTCACCCTCCATGTTAAAAAGTCTTCGTCTGACTCTTCGAAAACAAGCAATAAGGCTCCAGAGTAACACACTGGCTGCTAACTGCTATAGAGAGAGCACACACCAAGAGACTGAGGGGGACGCTTTTTTGTGACGGACCACATCCGGCGCTGCTCGTAAATACGTTATTTCGTTTTTACTGATAGATAATTAGTTATTAGCGGTACTGCATTTTAAATAAAAATAGCATAAATCCGCTTATGAATTATAAAACTTAGTCAATCCGCTGTAAAGCTAACAGATTATTTAGCCACACTACAAGCGGAATAGCGCAATAGCGCTACCTAGCGGTCGGAGGCCCACCACTGTGAGAAACATTCTCTGCCTAGATCACATGGTGGAGAAAACACAGACCATGTTGATACGGACAAACTGTTAGCCAGTTTGCCTGATACACTTTGGGCCGGGAGTTCTACAGATGTGGGCCTGCTGAGTGTCAACCCTGTATCGATCGTCCTGAAGCCAGGCACGGTTCCAATCTATAAACATCAATATCGACTCCGACAGGAGCAGATTGACGGTATAGAGCAAACTATTAAGGGTTTGCTGGAAGCTGGTGTGTTGCAGCCTACTGTTTCGAGCTGGAACACACCTCTACACCCGGTACCAAAAGCTGATAAATCTCATTACCGTTTAGTTCATGATTTGAGGCCTATAAATAAGGTTGTTGTTCCATCTAATTATGGTACTCCAAATCCTTATGTTATGATGAATGCTATTCAGCCAGAACACAAGTTTTTTACTTGTATTGACCTGGCGAACGCGTTCTTTTGTGTGCCTCTGGACGCTGGATCAAGGGATCTGTTTGCATTTACCTTTAAGGGGAAACAATTCACGTACAGTAGACTGCCTCAGGGTTTCGTGGATTCGCCCTCTTTGTTCAATAATGTATTAAAGCAAGTCCTTACTGATTTGCCTTTGCCACCGGGAGTGGTTTTAATCCAATACGTCGATGATATTCTGATAGCAGCTCCGACTTCAGAAGCTATTATGCACGCATCTGAAGCTGTGCTTCGACATCTAGCCCAGTGTGGTTTTAAAGTGTCAAAACACAAATTACAGGTGGGTCGTTCAAAAGTTCAGTTTTTGGGTAGGATCATCTCTGGCTCTGGCCTGCAACTGACGCCATCTCAGAAAAGCTCCATTTTAAATCATTCTAAACCAGCAAATGTTAGGATGATGTTAAAATTTTTGGGGCTGATCAATTACAGTAAGAACTTCATTCCTGATTTCAGCCGTAAGGTGGCTCCTCTGCGGAACCTCATTTCGGCTGTGGGATATAAAAATTTTGTGTCCCCACTGCAGTGGACGGAGGAAGCTGACAGGGCATTTGTGGAGATTAAACAAGCTTTGTTTGATGCGTGCTCTCTGCAGTGTCCAGATTACTCCTTGCCATTTCACTTGGATGTGGATGAAAAAGACGGATTTGTGAATGCCGTCTTGTTTCAAAGAGGGAAAGCTGGCTCTGACAGGCACGTTTTGATGTATTATAGTTCAAAATTAGATCAAATTGAAGTTGGCCACCCTACCTGTGTGAGGCATGTAGCTGCCATTGGAAAGTCTATTTTAAAGACATCACACATAACTATGGGGAATGAGGTTTTTGTTCACACAATTCATGACGTAAAATCATTTTTGGACTCACAAACATTCACATTTTCAAATCAAAGAACAGAAAACCTCAGAAGATTATTACATAATTCACATATACATTTTACAAGCCAGGGAACAAATATGGCCGCGCAAATGGACACCACACAAGATCATAACTGCATTAGTGACACCGCACAGGAAATGAAATTACATGAAAACCTTTCTAAAGATCCTTTGGACCAGCCAGACATGATACTGTTCTGTGATGGACATAGTCATAGAAATGAAACGGGCGCATTGATCACTGCGTTCGCTGTGGTGGAAAGAAGAGATGCAGGTTTTGTTGAACTCAAGGCAGAAGTGATGAACCAGCCAGCTTCTGCGCAGCTCGCAGAGCTAAAAGCAATAACAGAAGCTTGTAACGTCGCAGAAGGAAAAAAGGTTAATATTTACACAGACTCAGCGTATGTTTTTCAAGCAGTCTATGTTGATCTCTGTCACTGGAGAAGAAAGGGATTTGTCACCTCATCTGGAGAACCAGTCAGACATTTTAAACAATTACTGGAATTGTATTATGCATTGCAGCGGCCTAGACAAGTGGCAGTAATTAAATGCAAGGCCCATCAGAAGAGTAGCAATTTCATTGCCCAAGGGAATCATGAGGCAGATCAAGCTGCTAAAAGAATTGCAGGCTATATTTTAAGGACACAGATGGTCCAGAGACATGAGAAAAAGAGTTCTGAAGACTATTTTCAAAAGGAATTTACTCTAGAATATATCAGAGAGTTACAAAATGCAGCCGCTCCGCACGAGAAGCAGGCATGGTTAGACCGTGGAGCTAAAAAGGATAGTGAACAAATTTGGAGGAATCATGAGGGTAAAATTGTAGCTCCAGCTGGATTGTTCAACCTGCTATGCCAAGAAGCACACAGCAGGGGGCACTGTGGTACATCAAAACTGATTGACTTGATCTCACAGAATTGGTGGAACCCCTATGCCATCTGTATTGCAAAATATTTTGTACAGACATGTGAAATATGTTGCCACCATAATCCAAAGGTGGCACTTAAAACTGGGCTTGGTGGATTTCCAATGCCTCAGGCACCGTGGAAAGAGATTGTGATAGATTTTACTGACATGGGTGTTGAGAATAGAGTGGCTGGAAAGAGATATTTACTCGTTTGCGTGGATCAATTTAGTAGGTGGGTGGAAGCTTTTCCAACGAAAACTGAAAAAGCGAAAGAAGTCATAAAGTGGTTGACAAAGGAGTTGATCCCCAGATTTGGAGTCCCTTCAGTGATCAGATCAGATAATGGAACCCATTTTGCAAACAGGGAGTTAAGGGAAGTTGAGAAATTGTTTGGCATTCGACATAAGTTTGGGGCTGTTTTTCATCCTTCATCACAGGGTTTGGTTGAACGTGCTAACCGTACTCTTAAAGAGGGGTTGGCAAAGGTTTGTGCAGACACAAAATTGAAATGGCCTGATGCCCTACCTATAGTGCTGTTCAACTTAAGGTCAACTCCAAATACTACCCTGAATGTCAGCCCTCATGAGATACTTACAGGAAGGAAGATGCCATGTCCTTTCACTCATCCGTTGCCGTCAGAAAGTACTATGTTACAATTACAACATTATGACATATCAGAGTACTTGAAGAGGCTTAATAATACTGTAATGAGTATTTCTCAACAGATTCAATTGATCCAGACTGCAGAGGGAGAACAACACTGTGCCCACGTGGATACAGGTGACTGGATTCTCAGAAAGGTAGCCCGTTTTAACTGGTCTCAGCCTAAATGGGAAGGCCCATATAAGGTGGCTGCTGTCACTTCTCACTGTGTTAAAATTTGGTTAACTGAAGAAAAGCTCAGTAACTGGATTCATAAGACACACTGTGTTAAAAGCTCTGACCCTTCTCTACGCACTCTACAGCAGGTACGAAAGGACTTGGCTGAGCTGAGCACATCTGAAGAGCTGAGCACATCCGAAGGGCTGAGCGTGTCTGGAGAGCTGGGTGCATCTAAGGAACTGTGTGTGCCATCCGTACACAGTGACACTGCAGCTCCACCTTCAACTGAGAGCTTCGATCCACCGGTTCCAAAACCCCGATACAACTTGAGGAGAAAATCAGAACAGACTTAAAATAACATTACATAAAAAGGGGACGTTGTTTGTTGTACATAGTTGTTACAGGAAGAATGAATTTCCTAGCGGTGAGGTTAGGTGTGGTAACCACTTTTGGAATATTGTTTACAGGGCTCACTCTGTGGGTTGCAACGACAGCTAAGACAGGCTCCCCTGAAGTTGTTCACGACAATGTCAACAGATCTTGTGATGAGGACCCTAACTTCCTGCTCAGCAGAGGGGAAGATGGAACAGAGGTTGTGGAGGTTCAGATTCAGGTACACCCAGACTCTGACATTAGCAGATCAAAGAGATCCATGATAGTTAATTTCCTACAGTTTAACTTCACAGTTGGGGTGACTGCATCTGTTAAATTTGACCTTTGCTCTGTGATGTACTGTGGTGCGAGGCAGGAGTCATTTATTTGGGCAGTGAAGTATATTTGTGTGACTTATGGGCATGACATGAATTGCGGGGACTGGAATAATGTGTTGTGTAATTCAGGGCCTGCTGATTGGGGTTACAGACCAGAAAAAGCGAGAAGAGGGAAGTATCCGTTACAGGAACGCTTGTCAATCATACAAGATCATACTAAAAGCACCAGGTGTCTAGCACAAAATACATGTAATTCTTTGATTTTGACTTTAAAGAATCCTCAGAGGCAGGATAGTGACACTTATATACTGGGAGTTCATGTTTCTGGCAAAGATCCAACGAGTCCGTTCAGGATAAATGTGGTTCAGAGAGAGGAAAGTCAGATTGAATCAGATCAAGAGGTGTCTTATATGACAGATGTGACATATGAAGAAAAGTTGGCTTTGGAGACAGGTTTCACACAGCAAAATTACTGGATAGAGTATGTTGAAAATGCAGCAGAACAAGTGAAGTATAAGGATTGCGTTGTTTGTGCGAAGGCCAGGCCAGCGTTATTAATGATGACATCACCTCTTTCAAATGAGTCATGTTTTCACTGCATGTTGGAACTACATATGAAGGAGAATCCCACTGATAGTTGCAAAGGTTTGGAGAAATATTTTCCCATGGCCCCAAGAGATGCAATCCCACCTGTTTTCACTCCAGTGAGAAACTCTTACACTTGTCTGGTTAGGAAAATACAGGGAGGTATATCTGTAGGTGATATTGATTCAAGTTGGTGTAAGTTGAATGTGGATGTTTCAGCTTGGACAAACATGACGAGATTATCTGTAGCACGTGCAGATGTTTACTGGTTTTGTGGTGGTAGAACTCTAAGAAATACGTTGTCTTCAAGATGGTCAGGAATCTGTACACTCGTTTCTTTAATTTCTCCAATTAAGATGGTGAATTTAACAGGACAGGATTTGGAAACTTTCAGGAGCAGTACACATGTTATTGGTGAGTTTGAGAGGAGAAAACGTGACTTTGATCTGTATGTAGATTCTCCAGCATATATTAACGCTATCGGAGTCCCGCAAGGAGTCCCGGATGAATACAAATTAGTTGATCCTATTGCAGCTGGTTTTGAGTCTATGATTCCAACTATAACTGTAAATAAAAACGTAGCCAGGATTAATTACATTCATTTTAATGTTCAGAGGCTGAATAATTTGACAAGAGATGCACTTGAGGGCGCACATCAGCAGCTAGCAGCAACATCACTGATGGCCTATCAAACGAGATTAGCTGTGGACTTTCTTTTGGCTGAGAGAGGTGGTGTCTGCTCTATGTTTGGACAAGAGTGTTGTACTTTCATCCCAAATAACACAAGTCCAGATGGTTCATTTACAAGGGCTCTGGATGGTTTGAAATCTCTGTCTGAGGAACTAGCTGAAAGCTCTGGAGTTCAGAACCCTCTGAGTGAGTGGTTCATCTCTACTTTTGGAAGATGGAGAGCTGTTGTCGTCACAGCTGTGATTACAATATTCGCAGTTGTGGTTATGTTAATTTGTTGTGGATGCTGCTGCATTCCTTGTGTGAGGCATTTCTGCTTGAAGTGCATCAGTAGCGCAGTGGATGATAGGTTTCCTAAGCTGCCTTCCTATCAGATGGCTGTACAGGCAGGAGAGGGCTTTCCCCTTACAGGTGTCTATGAGGAAGAAGATGAAGACGATGAAGATGAGATGGCCTGACTTGGCTAAAGCATAGTTTAGATTCTTTGCTAAGGTTAACACATACCAGAAATGCACACACTGGAGCAGAGTATATGCAATGTTTTGAAGTTGTTAAGAGTTGATAAATCAAATTTTGGGAAATTTAAGGGTTTTTGAGACAGTATTGAATTTATAAGGTCAAATTAAAGTCCAGTTGTTTTTTATTGAACGCCTTTTTAAAGGTATTGAATTTAACTTCATTATTCTTGCATATACCCTGTTGAGGCGTGATGTTTGATAGGAGGGACAGTCCGCTTCATTTTATTGTTTATTTTTTATTTTTTATTTGTTTTATGGTTTCATTTTTACATTTATTTTCGTTTGTTTTGTTTATTTCTTATTACATTTATTTGTTGTTTTGTTTGTTTTGTTTATTTCTTATTACATTTATTTGTTGTTTTGTTTGTTTTGTTTATTTCTTATTACATTTATTTGATGTTTTATTTTATTCTTTGTTTTTGGTTGATTTCTTTGCTTTTTGTTACATTTATTTTTTAGATTGTTAGTTTTGTTTTACGTTTCCAGCATATAAGCTCTGACGGTTACCATATATTTTCTTACGTAGTTTTGTTACCAATTAGTTTTGATGCTTATTTTTATATAAGGGATTTATATTCTGGGTGGGTAACTTAGATGTAATATTGTTGTGGGTGGGAATGTTAGCGATTTCCATTGTGTATCCAGTTTTTAATTGCATACGCACATAGTACATATAGGGTTTTTGTTGACATGATGTTTGTCATGTCAAAAGGGGAATTGAAATATATGTATATCAGTATTACACCTGAAGCACACATATTATGCGTTATGATTTATGTTCACTTAATTCCACCATATAATGTGAAAATATATTCAAGATGGAACCTTTATTTACGGGTTTTATTTCCAATAGGGAAGAGTTTTTCAGTTACACGCCTGCATAATACAACAGACACAACACTGGATGATTGACATACAGAGCTGGTAGTTGATTGGCTGAGAGGCGGATCACTCACAGAGTAGAAAAGTTCTAGGGCGGTTCCAAGGCGGTTCGGTTCCAGGATTGGTCCCACGAGGCGATGACGTCATCTAGAGGTATAAAACCGTGGTCCGCCTTCGAAGATGTGTGTGTGTGGACTTGTGCTCGGTGAGAGGTCTGTTGGTCGCTGTAAGGTTTATTCTTATAATGTACAATAAACCTGCCTAAAACTTGCACATTCGTTTCAGAGCTTCCCTTCAACTTTTGAACCGCAACAGTCAGCTATGAAATATATTTTTTCTCCGCAGAGAAATAATAGTTTTTTACCTTGTTTTGATGAAAATTTGTTCGTGGCGGCAGCCATTTTGAATGACGACGTCAGTCGACATCGTTCAAAACTCCGCCTTCTGCTCTCTGATTGCTCAGGAACACTTCTGATATAACGTCAGCTATGAAATATATTTTTTCTCAGCAGAGAAATAATAGTTTTTTACCTTGTTTTATTGAAAATTCCTTCGTGGCGGCAGCCATTTTGAATGACGACGTCAGTCGACGTCGTTCAAAACTCCGCCTTCTGCTCTCTGATTGGTCCGGTCAAAACCTACCGGAGATATCCTTGTCTATGGGACAAGTCCCAGACTGTGCAGTGAAGGGAAATGAGAATTGAGCGGAGCTGTGCAGGAAGGCGAGGGCCAGGGCCGCCAGGCTAGGAATTTACTGCATGACAAACATAATCTAGGACAGGGTCAGCCGGCTAATAGGGGGCGCTAGGGCGCCGCCCCACTGGAAATTCTGGACCATGTTACATTGAAGACTTTAATTTTTTTTTAAATAAAAATGAAATACAGAAATAAAATAAAAATATTTCGAAATATATGCATATATATTTTTAGTTGTGTAGGATAAATATTTTATGAGTAATGATGAGTTATATTAATATAACTAATAATAATATAATATAATTAATATATTTATATATAAACACTCTTGTCAACTGCTTAAATGACATTAAGCACTGGCTCTCTCAAAACTTCCTCCACCTAAACCCAGATAAAACTGAATGCATTTTATTTGGTGCACCTGATGACACCAGCAACATCCTTCCCAGTCCCAGTGTTGGTTTTCCCCTCCCCCACTTCAACCCGGTGGTCAGAAATCTTGGAGTGCAGCTTGACTCCAACTTAAAGCTTGATAAACAGATCAGTTCTGTTGTCAAGACCAGCTTTTTCCAGCTCCGTCTGCTCTCCAAAGTCAAGTCATTTCTCAGCCGTGGTGATCTGGAGAAGGCCATCCATGCCTTTGTGACCTCCAGACTTGACTATTGTAATGCTTTGTATGTTGGTATTAATCAATCCTCCATCTCCCGTTTACAGCTTGTACAGAACTCTGCCGCGCGCTTTTTGACCAACACACGAAAATATGAACACATCACTCCTGTCCTGTCCTCTCTACACTGGCTCCCGGTTCAGTTCAGGATACAGTTCAAGCTGCTCCTGTTTGTTTTCAAAGCTCTGAATGGACTTGCACCTCTCTACATCTCAGAACTTTTGAAAGTCCATCAGCCCGGCAGAGCTTTACGATCTGCCAGTCAACACCTGCTGGAGGTGCCTCGCTCAAGGTACAAACAATGGGGAGACCGGTCATTTTCTGTTGCCGGCCCAAAAGCCTGGAACAGTCTCCCCCTTGAGCTGCGTGCCACCTCTGATCTGACTCTGTTCAAAACCAGACTGAAGACCCACTTGTTCAAAAAAGCTTTCAGTGTGTAACTTTTATTACTTTTGGTATTTTAGTATGTAGCATTTTTATTTCCATTGCCTTCTTTTATTGCTGTTGTTTCTTATTCTATTTTCATTGATTTATTGTTCCAGTTTATTCATCTTTTTATCCTGTTAAGCACCTTGGTCAATGCAAGGCATTGTAGGAAGGTGCTATACAAATAAAGTTTATTATTATTATTATTATTATTATTATATTGTTATAATTATGACATTATTATAATTGTTATAACATTATATAATTATTATAATTATTATAATTGTTATAATTAAATGAGTCCCTGTGGCTCAACGAGGCTAGCCTGTATAAATAAAGGTTGAATGAATGAATGAATATTGTTTGTTTAAAAAAAACGTTTTCTGATTGTGATGTATTTCCTGTTTTGGGGGCTCTCTAATCTTATCCATTGACTCTCGTTATAAGTGGCGCATGCGCAGTTATTCCACGACGTTACAAAACAATGGGGAGATGCTGGGCGCAGTTTTCACCGCCCTGAACACGTCCAACGTGAGCTCTACCTACCGATCGTGTGTTTCCAGCTGTTTTTTTATTTATTTTAAATTTTTTTATTAAAAAAAAAAAACGTCTGGAAAATTAGCCGTGCGGTCAGTGACTCAAGCAGGCTTGCTCAGGTAAGTTTCAAATCATTGAAAGCCCTTTATCTAATGTCTATTTGCATTTCTGACTGATATGCCTCTTACATTTTAGATGGCTATTTGTGAAAGCTGACTGTTTATTCTAAAAGTAGCAACTGGTGATTTTTTTTGAGCTAACAAGCTAATGCTAGCCTTTATCTAATGCTTATATTATTATATTACCATTCCTGACTAATATCCTCTCCACTTTTAGGTGTCTCTGTTTGTGAAAAAAGCCTTCAGCTGACTGTTTATTCTAAAAGTGGCAACTGGTGAGTTTTTTTCTTCTTTGTTTGTGGAGTTAGGTTGCCAGCGCAGGTTATTGTACAGTATCGGACTCTGATGGCTACATTTATTTTAATTTGCTTATAAAAAATGATCAAACATTAATAATTGTATATACTAAATGTCACTTGTGGTGTTTTACTATTTCTTAACACTGTATTGATCTGGAGAATGAAAACAAAGCCTCTTGCAAGTAGAAATGCAGAAATGTTTTAATCTCACTTATTTTCCTTTCTATAATTTATATATAATTTATTTATTTATATATATTTTTGTTTGTTCTTTGTTTTAGTGAGTCAAATTGGCTCTTCTCATCCTGAGCATTTAATTGTTCTGTTGACCTTGTATTAATCTGCATTTGATTTTTTTTTAAAACAGTTTGAACTTGGGAAAATATTTTTCATTTTGGAGAAATAGCCCCCCTGGTGGACATTTCACGGGCCGCCACTGATTCTAGGTATCTGCTTACCAATGTTGCTGGCTCCAGCATCAATGCTGTTCTCCACCAGCTCTTTGACTGCAGTAGCCAAAGTCAGGACCACTTGTCCTGAGCAGATCTGATGCACTGAGTGTTTGTCAATGGCCCTGATGGATCCAGCAGGTTCAGATGTGCTGAGGAAAACATGCAGAATACTCAGTAAAACTTTGTCTTCTGGTCAAGTTCTGTTGTTGCAGGTTTAAACATGTACTTTAGCCGGTAATACAATCACATCATGCTTTTTAATCTTGTCTGAAGTTTCATATTCAGTGAGTTGTCAGTCCTACTTTTAGTCAGTAAACACAAATGCTAATATTTCAGTGATACTGGGTTCATGCACGACACGTTCATGTTGAATATTGCACATTTATTTGCTTGGTCCAAAATCACCAAATATGATCAGATATCTTACCAAATATCAGACATCTTCTAAGGACATCCAGTGGAAACACAAACTCGCTGACTGCCTGCTTCAACACCATCAAACCTAGCTACTTTGTACTTTGTTTACACGGACTACAACTCCCGCTTCTCGACATTCTTCGCGAGCGTTACATATGCGCAAAAACTGCGCAGCTTTACATACAGGCTTGCGCGTAATTTTTTTTTTTAAACCTAAATAAATTAAAAAAACTATATAAAAACAAATCAGACCACTAAAATAAACAAACAAGTGATACTACATGCCGTATCAAAAAAGTGTTGCCAAATCTGTGCAAACTTTCATCATCACCGCCAAACCCACCGGAAGTTGTGCTGTAGGGACTAGTGCAAAAAAAAATTAAGTTGTAAAAAGACGATCATACATCTGTCGCTTTTGAATCATTATAGACGCAGTACAGCTTTAAATTTGCATAAATGTATTTTCAAACACTGCTTTTGTATTTTTTCTCTAGTTTTGTAGAAGGAGACGTTTTGAAATGTTGGTTTTCTTTTCGTTGTAGTCCACACATTGCACGACGGTCCCTTGTGCCCCGGTGTTATGCCCCGGCATGCCGCTTATGGCTGGTTGGTCAGGCTTGATGTCTTGTCAGGTTCTCATGATGTAAATGTTTAAAAGCCGGGTTTTCAACGTGTCGCCAGACGCAATTTACAGCAGACGTAGGGGTATTTGTTGTAAATGTTGTTGTGTTTTAAAATAGTTCTTGTTGTGTTGAGTCAGAATGCACAGCTCGACTTGTGACTCGGACTCGGAGGAATGTTCTGGCAGCAGCAACATGTTGGTCCGCCGCAGACTAACAGCTAGCAGCCTGCCGAGCTTAGCAAGCGAAGAGGACGAAGAAGTCCAGTTTGACAGTAAGCAGCGTGTTTTGTTTTAATGTAAACTTTAGTTTTATATTTGTCGACCCTTCTGTATTTGTCTTACATTTTACAGAAGCCGCAAACTGCTAGCTAGTCTTGTATCCAGATCTCGCGAGACTTACTCGAAGCTTTACGAGATTTGCTCGAATCACAAATAATTTTGCATCTTTGGTCTGCTCAAAACTTTCATTTTTTAACCATCATCATTTTTGATAACTGAAAATGTTTGTGGTTGCAAATAATAAAGTGATAATTGTGTTTATGACTGCATTTCAGAAAAATACGTTATACTGTATATTCAGTATTTTAAATACATGTACTGTACAGTATATTTGTAAAGCCACTTAAATTAAACCATCTGACCAGATGAGAATGGCACATAAATAATCTTGTCTGCCTAAAATGAAAAAATTATTATAGTTTTTATTTATTATTATTATTATTTTGGTTTTTATTGTCATTCACATAACATGTGGTGCATGAGGTGGAATGAAACCGTCTACTCAAAGTCCCAGTTACATCCATCAGGATACTGTAGTATACCATATTAAAGGTTCAGTATGCAGTTTCTGTAGAACTGCAGCAGTTAGAAATATTTTCAACAGGCAAAGCATTCTGATCCCTCCCCCTCAGAGCCATATGTGGCTCTGCCCCCTTGTGGTCTGTTGAATTTCAAATTCAAGCTCTGTTTTTATTGGCTGATTCAAATTCAAGCTCTGTTTTTATTGGCTGGTTACAAACTCTGTTTTTATTGGCTGGAAAATGGCGGGTCACCTTTTCTTTTTAGAAATGCTTATTTACCACCTGGAGAAGCAAGGGGACAATATTTTTTTTTATTTTTTTTCAGAGATTACCTGGCTAACATCAGTCTGTCAGGAGGTAGTGACAGAGTGAAGAAATATGTTCATAAAAAAAGCTACATACTGCAGCTTTAAAAGATATACTATACAAGGTTCTAAGACACAGTATATTCTAATATAGTATAATAGTGTATTAAACAGCAGTCTGAACATGAGTCTGTTGTGAGCAGAGGGATATTAATATAGCAGCTTATGGGTAAGAAATATAAATAAATATAAAAATAAATATACTTAATAAAGCCATTCAAATTAAACCGTCAGACCAGATGAGAACGATGCATAAATAATCTTGTCAGCTTAATATGAAAAACTATAACAGTTTTTATTTATTATTGTTATTTTGTATTTTATGTACTTTATTCGATAAAGATTAAAAATAATAAGGATTAAAAAGATAAGGATATAAAAACTTACAGTGCTGGTTTAAATGTTTTATCCTTGCATCTTCAAGAGTATTTTATTAATAACACTCTTTTTTTTCCCAATTTTGCCCATTTTGTTTGTTATTGTTGAAAGAAACTGTCAACTACTTTATCTCATTTAAACATGTGCTATGTTTTTTAAAATTTAGCATCAGTTTAAATTATGAGATAAATAACAATAAACATCTTAAATTGTATATTACTGGTATTTTTCCTTCAACTGTTCAACATCTGAGAAACCGATCAACTGAAAACCTCTACTTCATTAAACTAATGTTTAATCGCAGTCGTTTTATCTCATATGTGCTGAGATAGTTTATTTTTAATTTTAAAAATACGTTTTAAAGGAGATCCTGCATCAAATGTACTGTATTGACAAAAACAAATGTTAGGGCTATTTTCATCAACAACTTGTAAGATAGTTATCAATCCTAACATAAAGGTGCTTCATGTAAAAACGTCCCTGTAGACACCCTAAAATATGAGGGTATGCAATCGAAGAAATAAAAACATAAAGGTTCCCGTGTTGGCACAGTGAGCCACGTCTTCTCAGCTCTATCGCGTGTGTTGAGTGGAGGGGAGAGGGCTGGTCTCCACTGGACACAGCAGATAAGAGCTGCTTCTGTGCGCCCTCCCTTATGTACAAACAAGATGAACTCATTTCATGCACTGCAGCTGAAGGGGATAATTGTTAATTTAGCTTGAGCTGTGTTGCATCAAAAGTTTTTTTTTATATATAGAGCTATGGACGTAGGAGAAAGGAGCATTGTTGACATGATAGCGAAGGTTATTGAAGAAGGTACGCTGTTAAACTTGAAACATTCTGGTTTGCTGCTGCATTTGGTTTAAATTCAAATGTGCTCATTTTAAATTATTCTACCTTTTTCTTCTAACTTCAGCTTCTGATACAGAAAATAACCTCGAGGTGCTGATGGCTGGTGGACATTACCCGTCCGTCCAAGAGTTTGCCTCAGCGATCCCCAACCACCTCCTTCTCGGGTCGCTGCTCGAGCACCTGTGCTCCGTGTACGAGAGCAATCCTGCACGCTCACGCACGCTCTTTAAAGGTACGTGACTCCGACGCTTTGTTAAATCACAGACGCACCACGTCTCAAATGGGTGTTATTTTCTCCTCCCCCGACAGTAATAGGCCAGCGTTTAGCAGCCATGAATCTTCTCTCGCCTCTGGCCATAAGTGATGAATTTAGCACCGTCAGACTCCAGCACAGCCAGGCCTTCACTGAGCTGCTCAACGCTGCGAGCTCCTCGCTCTATCCACAGGTAAGTACCGGTATACAGCTCGTTGCTGCGTGCACTAGCTGTTTGACCTGGATTTGTGCTTCTATGAATTAAATAGTCTGGTTTCTTTGTTACTATGTTCAAAGCCTCTTTATTTTCTGCAGGATCCTGGTACAAATGCACACAGTGCTGCTTTAAGGTAGACCATTTTTAAAGTTTTTAATGCATCACTTTTGTAGCATTTCAATTAGACTGTAAGAAGCTGATGTGCTTCTCCACAGACCCAAGGAGGGGCTGCTTCAAGCACAGGCGTCACGGTATCTTAGTGAGTTTGAAGAAATATCCAGACTTGGGAAAGGATCATATGGCAATGTTTTTAAGGTATTTTACTCTTCTGTTTTTTAATTATTATTGCATATACAGTAGTCCCTCGTTTATCGCGGGGGATTCGTACCCTGAAGCCCTATGAAAAACCACGAAGTAGAAATAGTAGTACAAGTATTAAGTAGTAGTTTATTTTAGAATATATAAAGGCGTTTCAAACCCTTCCCACACTCTTGCAATATTCTAAACAATGCTTCTAAACTAAACGGTAGGGCTGGGCCATATATCGTTCACGATAATACCGGTAAAAAAAAGCTTACCCGGGCAAAAAAACATCATGATATGCTAATTTCATGACGTAATACGTCAGGGCACCCCGCCCCCTTAACAACCGAGCGCTTCGAACGACCAAACCGAACTGCGCACCTCCCTCCACCTGTCGGTACTAGTGTAACGCTAATTAGTTACGCGCAATACTAGCTAGCTAAAATGCTAAAAACAAACAACGCAAGTCTCAGCTTCTCTCCATCCAGCTGTAAACTGCAGGTACAGACAGCTCGTCTCTCTCCCCCTCTGAGCTGCCTGTGCGGGCTGTGTCTCCCCCGCTTTAAACTGTCGGTACAAACACGCGCAGCTCAACTGTCTCTGGAGTTCCACAGTCGGTCCACGGACCAAGAGGCAGATGATCAGAGAGAGATCAATCAGATAAATGAATAATTCCAGCATGAATAGATGAAACTGAAACACCTCAAGCTTCAGGGTCAGCTGATCACCTTGTTACAAGTTCTGGAAGTTATAGCTCATTTAAATGGTAAATGGAGCTTATTTATATAGCGTTTTCCAGCCCCCTGTGAGGAGCCCCAAAGCGCTTTACAATACCAGCCATCCACCCAGCGCCATCCAGACCTACCAGGAGCAACTCGGGGTTAAGTGTCTTGCCCAGAGACACAACGACACATGGTGGGCAGACGCGGGATTCGAACCTCCAACCTTCCGATCGGGGGACGACTGCCATTACCACTACACCACGGCCGCCCCTAAAGGCAACACATATTTTGTTGTATGTTACATTTATGCTCAACGGATCTTAAGCTTCATTTTATTCAGTTGTTTTAGGAAACTACACCTGCACTTTAGTTTTTGTGGTGGATTTTGTTGATCTATATTTTGTGCAGACTTTTTCAATCTAAATAACAGAAGGATCATTTATATATTTTTATTTTTATACTTGGAGACTGAATACTTTACTAAATAAAGTAATTTCAGTAAATTTACCCCTTGTTGTTTTTTAAAATTTTATATAATACTGCAAAGCAACATGTTAAGTTAATTTTGTCAAATAAATAACTTTGATTTCTGTTTTTTTATATCACAAAATGTATCATTATCGTCAGAATGCTCTGAAATATCACAATATATATTTGAGCCATATTGCCCACCCCTACTAAACGGTCTAACGCCAAAAATACACTACATGCGGTCCAGCTCCGCCCCGCTCCGCAGGTCGCAGCTGAGCGAGTCCAGTTTCCACTACCTCCACTCCGCTCAGGTCCGCCTGGATGCGCCGCTCCGAGACGCATGCGCGGGAATTGCGAGATCGCGCGATAAATCAAGTGATAAATAAGTAAGTCAGAACAAAACAATTCATTCGGTGGAAGAAGGAGAACAACAGTAGAGACTGCTGCCTTGATCTTCTCTCGTAAATGAGCGACAGGACATGGTTTGAGCAACAGGAAGTGATGTATTACATTTCAGAATAAAATACTTTTTTATTTATTTATTTCTTGTATTGCGTTTGTAGGCGTAATCATAAATGATAGTTTGTAGGGATGTGCCGATCGATCGGTCACCGATCATAATCGGCCGATAATCATTAAAGCGGATGTGATCGGCTTTTGCCTTCAATTACCGATCACAGAGCCTGTGATGCGAAGTTTGCTAACTGCAAAACGTGCGACGAAAAAGTACCTCGTGGAGGAAGTTCAACGAAGTCCTTCAACACAACAAACCTAATTCGTCATTAAAATGTTTTAATACGTTTTAATAACTTACCAAAAGCCGTCTGCCAGCGCCGCCATTAGCAACACCTGTTAGCATGTAGCCCCACCGAGTAGCCCCACCGAGTCCGCTGCGCAGTTACGGGCAGTCCAGTTTAGCTGCGGCTTCAAAAAGGCTGTCGGCTTTGTTATTCCAAGTTAGCTGGGTGTCCCCCGATATCTTCTGCTTCCAGTCCGACATCGAGGCGAGCTCCAGGAACCTCTGATCGCACAAAGCCGGCTGTCTGCTGCAGCTCCGGTTTAGCATGTTAGCCTTAGCTCATACCATGAGCTGCTGGTCTCGCGCGGCGCTGTAGGAACGCTCGGCGGTGTGATCGCAGCTGCTGCTCCAGTCCTGAGACATTCACAGAGTTCAGGGAGTGTTTCCAGTTAATTTATCCATATGAGGCATCCTCTTATGGGAGAAACAGTCCTCCAAATGCCGAGTGCCGAGACTCTGGAACTAATGAATGTAAAATGGCGGAGGCGGTATTTCCGGTTCCTGGTTCCCGCAGGAAGTTGTTCAAAAAAGCACGAAATTATTAAAAAAAATAATGATAATGATACTTTACGTATTTATAAAGCCATTTAAAACATTCACAGCTGCAACAAAGTGCTGTACACATGAAATTAAGAACATTTAAACACACAAAAAAAAAATTGTTATTTTTTATTTCATATTTTCATTATTTCATTTTTTTGTGATCGGTATCGGTGATTGTCACACATAGGTGATCGGTATCGTGATCGGCTGCATAAAACCTGATCGGCACATCCCTAATAGTTTGACAGCATTTTTGTACAAATAAATCCGTATAGAGCTAGGATTAGTCCGCCCGTGGTGATTTTATTTTGTAAATACGGAAGTTGTGCTCGTTCCTTTTCCTGTTGGTGCGACGTAATCTTCAAAAGTTGACTCCGGCACAGCTCCGGCGTCCGGCAGAAATAGAAAAATTTCTAATTTTGACGGACTGCCGTCCGCTCGCCGCAGCCGTGCGGAGCCAGTGTAAATTCTCTCATTGATTATAATGGGTGCGTATTTGCTGCGGAGGTCGGACCGGAGCGGGGCGGAGCCGGACCGCATGTAGTGTATTTTTGGCGTAAAAGAGCACAGCCTGTCATGATCTCAGATCTCTGCCTCCTGTTGCACTCTGCCACTTGACCACGCCCACTTCTCCATTGCAGAGCAGAGATCAGCTGATCAGCTGGAGGAGGAAGCTTCTGCTGCACACAAGTGCTAAATAATTTGAAATAATTAGTTTTAAATAAAAATTCCATGCCGATCGTGCGGCTCGTCCATCAATCAGACAGTTGTGTGTCGTGTCCAGTCTTACTTTGAAAAACCGCAATAGAACAAGTCCGTGAAAAGCGAACTGCTAAATAGTGAGGGACTACTGTACTAACAATTCTGAGTGCTTTTAAAACTTTCCCCAGTAGAGTTAGTCGACATAACTGGGATTTTTTGACAATTCTGCAGGTTTTGAACAAACTAGATGGACAGGATTATGCCGTGAAGAAAATTCTAATCAAACAAGTCTCAAAAGAAGACTGCATGAGGGTGAGTTTACAGATGTTCTTTATGCTTTAATGGAAAAAACAATGACTCTCAAGGACTCATTGGAACTGACTCTGTTGTTTTGTGAACTCTAGGTACTTAGGGAAGTCAAAGTGTTGTCCAGCTTGCAGCATGTAAATATTGTGGGTTATCACACGGCCTGGATGGAACATGTGCAACCTGCAACATGTAAGTACTGTACTTGACTTTTAGTTGCAATAGGCTAACTCAGGGGTGGGCAATTATTTTTTCCATGGGGCCACATGAGAAATAGAAAATATTGTGGAGGGCCGGGCGAAATGACATAATTCAATACTGCATATTAATAGTATTTCTTTATTAAAAGCAGTAAATATCATTGTTTAGACAAACTGGTAAAAGTATTAGTTATGATTAATCAACAAAATAAAAAGCATGAGTGGACATTTTTGAGGGCTAACGTTGTCTTGTGACTTGACAACAATGCAATCATGCACATTGCGCATGTCTTGATTTACATATTGCATCATTTTGTACGTGAATTTTAAAAAGACATCAAAATTAAAGCAATGCAGTCCACAAATGAGGTAAAATTAGAAACTATTTTTTTGTTGTAACTCCCCTTACGGGGGCCGGTCAGAGTCAACCAAAGGGCCGCATGTGGCCCTGGGGCCATACAATGCCCAGGTCTGGGCTAACTTGACCTTAATCATTTTTGTATGGAAATATGTCTTTTATTTTAATTTTATTTTTTTCAGATCCTGAGTCCAATCTTCCAGCGCTGGAGTCTCCTGGACAAGACATGTAGGGTTCAAGTGGTTAATGACAATTTCACCCATTTCTTGTGCTAAATCAGCCTGCTCTGCAGCAATGCATTTGCCTTTTTTTCCCCTTTCATTCACAGTTTTGGTGACGGCTCTGACAACAGTAGCTCCAGCTCATCTATAGTCTTTCAAAGCCAAAGTCAAGCAGAGCCAGATGCTGCTTCAAGTGTCAAAGAGACTCAACCTATGAGAGCAATAGTTTCTTCCAATGAGGGACAAGCCAACGAGGGACAAGTAGTGTGTCCCCGGACTATGCGTCGGATCCCAGAGAACTATGTCCCCTGTGTGTTTCTGGGGCAGCGAGCGCCTAAAAATGGTTCCAAATGTCTCGCCATGGGCTGGGATACTTCAGCACTGTTAGACGAGGAGTCGAGCAGGAACAGCATTGAACTGAACAACAACTCTTACATCAACAAGGAGTGTCAGCAGTGGGCTGACAAATGCACCAGAAGGCCCTCCAAAGAGGTAAGTCCTCAGCTTGTCTCAAAGCAATGTAAAACAAATGTAATTTTTACTGGATTTTCTTTAAACAAAACCTAAAAATATCACTGAAAATATTAATTCATGGGTTCTTGATGCATGTAGGTACAGTTCCACCTGATGCTGTACATCCAGATGCAGCTGTGTGAGCGCTCACTGAAGGACTGGATCTCTGAGAGGAACAATGAGCCTAGAAAAGAGCAACTTTCAGTCTGTGAGTCTTTTACTTTTCTTTTCATATACCTCTGCAGTCTTTTTGGTACAGCACAAACTCCATTTACTAATACTGTATTTTCCGGTGTATAAGTCGCTCGAGAGTATAAGTCACATCAGTCAAAAAAAAAGCATCATGAAGGGGGGGGGGACATCTATAAGTCACTTTGGCTTATAAGTCGCATTTATTATGCATCAGCGCTGACCCGTCGCATTTATTGTGCATTATTTAATAATTGAAACTAGGGGTGGGCGATGTATCGAATATACTTGATGTATCGCAAGTTTTTCAATGTACGATGGTTAAAATGGCTATATCGTTTATATCGAGAATCCTCCTGCTGTCTGTTTTCTCCCACTCGCCCCCCTCCTTCTCCTTCACTGAACACAGACCCAGCCCCTCCTTCCTGCCTGCAGGAGGGCGGAGCCGCGGAGACTTTCAGCACAAGTAAACACGGCAGATATGAAGAGAGCCGCTAGCTGCTGAGGGGAAAAACAATGTTCTTTCTGAGCTAGTTTGGATTTAAATTGTCAGATGAGGGCAGAAAAAATATTTTTGTAGACGATGCTGAAAATAATCCCGACGAAAGGTCGGAACTACGAATCTTTTTCACCATTTAAACAGCGGAGTGGAGCATGAACCGTGAAACGGCAGAACCGAGTGTTTTTACAGCCTGCTGCTTCCTTAAAACAAACCACGGGTCCAAGCTCATTTAGCCGTGCGTGCACCCACAGAGCTTTATGAGAGGAGCAGAGAGAGGTGGAGACATTAATAAATCAGCAGTTTATCATATCGCTAAAGATACGGTCCTTAGCGGCTAACAAGATGGCTAACGCTTTAGCCGTCTTCTTCCACAGCTGAGACTGACCGTGTCTTTAGTGATATGATAAACTGCTGATTTAATAATGTCTCCACCTCTCGGTTCACGTTTCTGAGTGGAGGCTCACATTTACTGCAGTTCACAAACACTGACTAAAGTGAAAGCACCTTTCTATCTTATCAAGACACTCAAAGCTCTTTAAAACACAATCTGTGTCCTCATTTACCCATTCATACAGCACTCTACTAGAACTGTACAAAGAATAATCAGTACTTTATCACATTCATACACTGATGGGACACACATCAGAGGCAATGAGGGGTTCAGTGTTGCCCACTGCCCAGGAACACTTCAGCATGTGACTGCTGGTGGAATTGAACCCCCAGCTCTCCCATTGGAGGAGACTGCTCTAGCCTCTCAGCCACAGCTGCCCTCAGCTGAAGAGGACTATTATTTAATAGGTGTAAATAAATGTCTAGAAAACAAAGTAATGTATGTAAATAGTTCATTTTTTAGACATTTATTTTGTAGAGTTACAGCTGTTTATTAATAAATGTTGCTGTGTGACAACTGGGACAAAGCTTTGACTCAGAAATATATTTTTGTTATTCTTTTATGGAAAGAAAATTATATCGAGATATATGTCGTATATCGCGATATATCACAACAATATCGAGATATTAATTTTTGTCCATATCGCCCAGCCCTAATAGACCTTTTACCAGTTGACGTCATCGCGCATGCGCACTCGCATTTTTCCAGAATTTTCCGGAAGCACGGGTACGTTGTCGTTACTGGCAACGGTCGCGATGGAGAAATAAGACTTTTATTGTGTTTATAATTGTTCCAGGCAACTTCAACGAGTAAAAGAAGAAGGTGAGACTTGTTCGTTTTACAACGTCCCTCTGGGAAAGTCGAGTAGAGCGACTAAAAGAAGGAAGATGTGGAGCAAACCCGTACCACCGCCGGCCGGTGACCGGTACAGGCAGGATTTCACCCCGGCACGAAGCATCAACGTGTGTGCGTTTTTTATCTGGCATGGACATTAATGATCCAAGCTCCGTGGATTACGTTCCTACATTACATCTTGGATATGGGAAACAGACAGGGCGGAGAACGATCTCCCGCAGCGGAATGCTACTGGACAGCTGCTAAGCTAGCAGCAGCTAGCTAGTTCGACGAGACCGCGTTGTTCTTCGGTCTCCGCTGCGTGTGTGGGGTTTCTGCCTGTTTCGACCTGCGACATGCAAGGAGATTCTTCCTTCGGCCCCACTGAAGAGCAGGTGAGTGGAATGTCAAAACGTTTGATA
>JBBPBX010004274.1:49744-71692 GCA_038048925.1 Garcialebias charrua | reverse complement strand
TCTCAGCGAGCAGGTCCCTAGTTCAAATCCCGGTCCAGGGGCCTTTCTGTGTGGAGTTTGCATGTTCTCTCCGTGCATGCGTGGGTTTTCTCCGGGTGCTCCGGTTTCCTCCCACAGACCAAAAACATGCATGTTAGACTGATTGTTAACTCTAATTTGTCTCTAGGTGTGAGTGAGAGAGTGAATGTTTGTTTGTGTCTATGTGTCACTGTGATGGACGTGCGACCCGTCCAGGGTGTACCCCGCCCCTCGCACAGTGATCGCTGGACATGGGCACCAGCGACCCCGTGACCCAAAATGGAAGAAGCGGGTAAAAGACAATGGATGGATGGATAATATTAAACTACTTCTTACTACCTGTGCTGCTTTTCCTACTTTGCAGTTTTTCACTTATTGCGGGGCTTCAGGGTGCAGATCCCCAGCGATAAACGAGGGACTACTGGACTCTGGTTTCCTCCCACAGACCAAAAACATGCATGTTAGGCTGATTAGTAACTCTAAATTGTCCCTAGGTAAGAGTGGGTGGGGAGTGGTGGCGCAGAGGGTAGAGAAGATGGACATGTGATTGGAAAGTTGCAGGTTCAACTCCCAGTACTGTCAACATCAAAATGTAGGTGGAAAAGGTGAAACACCCACACCTGCCTCCACTCTCATTTGCTCCACTCTGGGCCTCTGAGCAAGGCCCTTAACCCTTACCATTTGCTCCCAAAACCAGGTCTCTCTTGAAAATGAGTTCTTGTGACCCAATGAGACAACCTGTATAAATAAAGGGTAAATAACAAAATGTGTGAGAGAATGAACAATTTTTATTTATTTATTTATTAATATTTGTCTCAATGTGTCCCTGTGATGGACTGGAGACCTGTCCAGGTGTTCCTGTGATGGACACAGAATGCCAAAGGAAATCCTTCCTCCCTGTGGCTATCAACATTTTCAGCTCCTCCTCTTTTCTACACATTGGACAATAAAAATAACTCTATTATTAACATCCATCCATCCATTTTCTTCCGCGTATCCAAGGTCGGGTCGCGGGGGTAGCAGCCTAAGTACGTAGGACCAGACTTCCCTCTCCCCAGCCACTTGGAGCAGCTCCTCTGGGGGAATCCCAAGGCGTTCCCAGGCCAGCCGAGAAACATAGTCCCTCCAGCGTGTCCTGGGTCTTCCTCTGGGTCTCCTCCCGGTGGGACATGCCCGGAACACCTCACCAGGGAGGCGTCCAGGAGGCATCCTAACCAGATGCCCGAGCCACCTCAACTGGCTCCTCTCGATGTGGAGAAGCAGCGGCTCTACTCCGAGTCCCTCCCGGATGACTGAGCTTCTCACCCTATCTCTAAGGGAGAGTCCAGACACCCTGCGGAGAAAACTCATTTCAGCCGCTTGTATCCGAGATCTCGTTCTTTCGGTCACAACCCAAAGCTCATGACCATAGATGAGGGTGGGAACGTAGATCGATCGGTAAATTGAGAGCTTTGCCTTTCGACTCAGCTCTCTCTTCACCACGACAGACCGGTACAGCGCCCGCTTCACTGCGGACGCTGCACCTATCCGCCTATCGATCTCACGCTCCAGTTTTCCCTCATTCGTGAACAAGACCCCGAGATACTTAAACTCCTCCACTTGGGGCAGGACCTCCTCCCCGACCCGGAGAGGGCACTCTACCCTTTTCCGGCTCAAGACCATGGCCTCGGATTTGGAGGAACTGATCCTCATCCCGGCCGCATCACACTCGGCTGCAAACCGCTCCAGTGAAAGCTGTAGATCACGAACTGATGAAGCCAACAGGACCACATCATCTGCAAAAAACAGAGAAGTGATCCTAAGGCCACCAAAATGGATCCCCTCAACACCTTGGCTGTGCCTAGAAATTCTGTCCATAAAAGTTATGAACAGATTCGGTGACAAAGGGTAACCTTGGCGGAGTCCAACTCTCACTGGGAACGAGCCTGACTAATCTGCGGACCAAGCTCTGACACCAGTCGTACAGGGACCTAACAGCCCATATCAAAGAGCCTGGTACCACATACTCCCGGAGTACCCGCCACAGGGCTCCCCGAGTGACATGGTTGAACGCTTTCTCCAAGTCCACAAAGCACATGTAGACTGGTTGGGCAAACTTGCATGCACCCTCCAGGACCCTGCTGGTGTAGAGCAGGTATCACTGTCATTGCCCACATGAGCGTTGAAGTCCCCCAGTAGAACAAGGGAGCCCCCAGGAGGCGCACTCTCCAATACCCCCTCCAAGGACTCTAAAAAGGGTGGGTAATCTGAGCTGCCATTTGGCGCATAGGCACAAACAACAGTCAGAGCCCGTCCCCCCACACATAGGCGAAGGGAGGCTACCCTCTCGTTCACCGGGGTGAACCCCAACGTACAGGCACCAAGATGGGGGGCAACAAGTATGCCCACTCCTGCTCGGCGCCTCTCACCAGGGGCAACTCCAGAGTGGAAGAGTGTCCAACCCCTCTCAAGGAAACTGGTTCCAGAGCCAGAGCCATGCGTTGAGGTGAGTCCGACTATTTCTAGCCGGAACCTCTCAACCTCACACACTAGCTCAGGCTCCTTCCCCACCAGAGAGGTGACATTCCATGTCCCAATGGCCAGCTTCTGTAGCCGAGGATCAGACCACCAGGGTCCCCGCCCTGGCCACCACCTATCCCACATTGCGCCTGACCCCTTTGGTCCCTCCCACAGGTGGTGAGCCCATGGGAAGGGGGACCCACGTCTCCTCTTCGGGCTGTGCCCAGCTGGGCTCCATGGATAAAAGCCCGGCCACCAGGTGCTCGCCAATGTGCCCCACCTCCAGGCTCCAGAGTGGGAACCCGGTGACCCGCGTCCGTGTGAGGGAACATTGTTTCCATTAATTTAACTTATCATAGGTATCTATTATTAACAATTAACAATAAACACTTTAATGTTTCTGTCTGCACCTGACTTGTTTTAGAACTTAATTGCTGGTATTTTATATTCTCTGTTATTTTTTATACCTCGTGTGATTCCTTGTGTATGTTCCTTTGTACTGAAACTCTGGCACAACAATTTCCTGCTGGATCAATAAAGTTCTATCTTATCTTACTTTATATTAGAGGTTTTTTTTTTTTTAGATTATTTTTTATGATTGTTTTAGCAGAGCTTTTTTATCATTGCATTTTCAGTTTTGTTTTTTTTTAAATTGTATTTATGAGCCAAATGTCAAAAACAATCTCAATTTCTTTGGCTCAAGCTCTCAAAGGAGGCGCACGCTTTCCTTCCTGCTTCGTTTCCCTCCTGCTTTATTTTTGCTCTCTGTCTGTGTATCGGAGCAGCTCCTATTTTATTTATTTTTTTACACATCTCCCAAAATGGAAACTACTGTTTTGGATCTGACCAACTGGACTTTCGCCGTATATTACAAATTCTTTCAACAAAGCAATAGGGTCCTGGAGAACACTCATCTTCTCGGACGAGGTGTGCAGCTAGATGTATCTCTGGAGGTGATGTGTCTACCTCTGCTATCGACCGAGGACACTGAAATTGCATATAATTGGAGTTATGATAACAGGTTTCCTGTGTTTGGAATAGTCTGGATCCTGCCTTATCAACATACAAAGAAGACGGCTGCAGTTAATTTGGCTCATCAGGCTGCTGTCTATGTGAAGGTCTGGTTTGTGCTTTGAAGACTCAAAATCAGCTGATTTATGAGCTAAACCGTAAGTTTGAAGTGATTTGAATCACATGCCACTTGCGGATTTGGGACTCGTCAGCATGAAAAACCATCTTGAAGAGTCTAAAAAAGTTAAGTATGGTCCTCTAGACATTCAAAAACAAAACAAAACAAAACAAAAAAATTATAGAAACATTTCGTTTTTCGTCCGAAAGACTTCTTCAGTCTGAGGTGCTGTATTCAAATTTTGATTTGTTGCAATGACTCATACCTGGAAGGCGTTACTGGCAAAGCCCAGGCCCAGTTGTCTGCAGACCACCATGGCCTCCATGGTGCCCCAGCCCACACTGCACACCGTCCCCCAAATTAAGGACCCGTTTCGCTCCATAAGTACCTCCACACGACCTTCATAGGGGTTACGACCTCCACTCAGACGCAGCTGTGGGAAAATTAAATCTGTTAACTCTTTTTTTTATTAAAACTGTTTCTATAATTTATTATCAATCTGAATGAATAGATGTGACCTTGTAAGTGCTGCTAATTACCTTTTGGAGGTTTCATTAAAACCTACCCATTGGTTCAGGAGATATTTTGCTAACTAATAGACAAGACTTACTCGAACAGTTAATGCCAAAGTTTAAACAAAGATGTCATGCATTGTGTAGATATGGCTTGTAGTATGTGTTGGGGATGAAGGTCAACAACTACATCAGATTTTTCACAATATATGTAAATCTGAGAGTTATACCCATTTTTATGATCTTAAGGCCCATTAACTGTGGCACCCATCTTAAAATATGTTGACTCCATATTTAAGCAGTTGCAAGTGTGGATTCTAAATTTTACGTAATAAAAATATTCAAATTGTTTAAATTCATACTTTGGATTATTTTCTTTATTTTTCCGTTTCCAGGAGAAACTCATTGAGATTAAACATCTAATTTACAAGTGTCCTCACCAAAACAACAACAAAAATCATTAAAAAAACATTCAAATCAATTCAATTCAGTTTATTTCTATAATGCAAAGTCACAACAGAAGTCGTCTCAGGGCACTGAACAGAAACATTCACGTACATTATAAAAGCCAAATGATGGAAAGTTCTCTATCTAAGGATGCAGCAGATTGTGTTGAATCTTCACTTCGTCACTGTCTCTCATCCTGAGCAAGCACAAAGGAGACAATGGAAAGGGAAAAACTCCCTTTTAAAGGAAGAAACCTTTAGCAGAACCAGGCTCAGGACAAGCGGCCATCTGCTTCGAACAGCTGGGTTTGAGAGGACAGGATGGAGGAACAAACAAACACAGAATGACATGTCCAGATGTACATTACAGTATTACTTATTATTATTACTTATTTACAGTTATTACCTACAAGCTGTCAGATTACTGAACTCTTGATAATGATACTGAACAATCTTCATCCCTCACCTTTTCCACAAAATCCATGGTGTTCTGAGCTCCCAACTACACCACATACAGAACACCATGGACTTTGTGGACAAGGTGAGGGATGTCATCATGGAGACTGATGAAACAATGGTCTCTTTTGATGTCACATCACTCTTTACGTGCATTCCTGTTGATGAGGCAGTAGAGGTGGTCTGTTTAAGGTTAAAATCAGACACCACTCTGAACAGCAGGACCACGCTTTCCACAGAGCAACTGTGTCAACTCTTGAAACTGTGCCTGCAGTCAACCTACTTCACATATGGGGAGCAATATTATAGGCAGAAACATGGGTGTGCTATGGGGTCTCCAGTTTCTCCTATTGTTGCCAACCTGTACATGGAGGAGGTAGAAAAGAGAGCCTTGACGTCCTTTTCAGGGAGACCACCAAGTCATTGGTTCAGGTATGTTGATGACACCTGGGTTAAAATTAAATCTCAGGAAGTCCAACACAGGGAACCCCCGACCTACGTACGAGTTTGGGACCTAAGAACCGTTCGCAGCTCGATCCGTTCGTAGGTAGGGGGTGAAAATTATATTAAAAAAAAAAAATTATTCATTCATTCATTCATTCAACCTTTATTTATCATGCTAACGGAGCGCGCGCACACATTTAAGCATGTAAAGTAGTGTACTGTAATGTTAAACATTGCTATTCACATTTACAGAATAAATAAAAATATATTTTCTTACTTTGAGATGGTCAAAGCCGACATCTTAGGTTGCCATGCGTTGATTGTTGTCGGGCCGAGCAGCGCGGGCCACCGCAGCTGCTCCAGGCCTGTGTTAGCTAGCTGGCTAGCTTCTGCTAGCCAAGCCATGAGCTAGTGTTGGAGCGGCGGCGCGATCAATCTGCAGCTGCTGCTCCAGCCGCTGCTCCAGCCTGAGACGTCCACAGAGCTATTCCAGCTAGTAATTAATCCACATGATGCGATCCTGGTCACCAGTGTTCAAAAGGCCGGCTCCCGTGTTAGCTCCAGTGTTAGCTCTGGAGCTAGCCAGGCCGGAGGTGTAGCCAGGCCGGCCGGAGGTGTTCGCACGGCGGCCTGGCACGATCGGCGATAAATCCGCTGCTGCTTGAGACATCCACAAAGTTCACAGAGACGTTTCCAGCTAGTAATTAATCCATATGAAGCCATCCTGGTCACCAGTCTTCGTCCGGCTCTCGGCAGCTAACCTAAGATGGCGTCCGGTGTTCTACATTAATTTGTGACCGGAGACCCCAGTGACTGAACCTAAAATAGCGTCCGGTGTTCTACATTAATTTGTGACCGTGTAAACTGAAGACCTACTTCCTGTTGCCAAAAATTGCTCAAAAATGATCAGAAATGATCTTTTTTATCATAATTATTATTTATAAAGCCTTTAAAACAACCAGAGCTGCAACAAAGTGATGTACACATGAAATTAAGAACATTTAAACACACACAAAAAAAAAAAATTATTATTATTATTTTTTTTTTATTCATATTTTTATTAAATATGATATGTTCGTAGGTCCCGTGGTTCGCAGGTCGATGGGGTCGTAGGTCGGGGGTTACCTGATTTCACTGATCACATCAACTCTGTGGATAAATATATCAAGTTCACACGAGAAGATGTAAGAAATGGCAGGTTGGCTTTCTTGGACTGTGAGGTCTCAGTTTCTGATAGAGGAAATTTGCAAACTGAGGTGTACCGCAAACCCACCCACACAGACCAGTATTTACAGTTTGACTCCCATCACCCTCTGGAGCACAAGTTAGGAGTCATCAGGACTCTGTACCACAGAGCAGACAGCGTCCCCACTAACTCAGGAGCCAGACAGAAGGAGAAATCACACACAAAACAGGCTCTAGAGAAATGTGGATATCCTAACTGGGCCTTCCTGAAAGCAGAGAAGAAACCCAAACAGGACTCCAGCCAGCCATCAGGTGAAAAGAAGGAACCCAGACCCAGACCAGTGGTCATTCCGTATGTTGCGGGAGTTTCAGAGACATTGAGACGTTTATTTTCTAAACACAACGTCCCAGTGGCTTTTAAACCCCAAAATACATTACGGCAAAGACTGGTTCATCCCAAAGATCCAGTCCCCCGGCACAAACAGAGTAATATTGTGTATGCTGTTCAGTGTCAGGAGGGCTGTGATCAGTCTTACATCGGGGAAACTAAACAGCCACTGGCCAAAAGGATGGCCCAGCACAGAAGATCAACATCATCAGGTCAGGACTCTGCAGTCTACACTCATCTCCAGGCCAGCGGTCACTCTTTCAGGGATGAAGATGTTCACATCCTTGATAGAGAGGAACGATGGTTTGAGAGAGGAGTAAAGGAGGCCATCTTTGTGAAAAGAAACCGTCCATCATTAAACAGAGGTGGAGGCCTCCGGGTTCAACTGTCCCCCTCTTACAATGCTGTTATTGCTAGTATCACTCAGCCCTCTGTGAATAGCAAACAACCATCAGGGTGCTAACAATCCATCGTTAGGCTGATGGTCCTCCTTGATCATATGAGCAGCTGGCTTTGGCTGTCTGCAGCAAACTGGTTGATCCACTATGAGAAGGTAAGAGTCTTACTGTATTCAGCTCAGTCTTACCGTAAGACTGAGCTGAATACAGCCCCTCAGACTGAGGAAGTATTTCGGATGAAAGACTAAATGTTTCTACACATTTTTTTTTGGAATGTCCAGAGGACCAGACAACTCTTTCAGATTTTTCTACCTCGATTATTGAGCATGCATCAGGATGGTTCTCATACTGTTTTTAATGTGGGCGTTAAAAGACATGTGATCAAAATAACACCAAGTTTGTATGCTTTTCATTAAAGAATTGGAGGCAAAATAATGCAATGCAAAGAGAAATACTGCAAAATTTATTCCTAAAATGCTCAGGTCCAAAAACCAAAACCTCTGTCTTGTCTGAGTTTAAAATCAGAAAATTTAGGGTCATCCAGTTTTTTATGTCTTTAAGACGTGCTTATAATCTTAGTAACTGATTGGATTCATCGGGTTTCATGGACAAATATAAGTGACAATCATCAGCATAGCAAAGAAAATGTACTCCATTCTGTTTAATAACTTTATCGAATGGAAGCATATTTAAAGTAAAGAGTGTTGGTCCAAGCATTGAGCCCTGAGCAACTTCATGGCTAACTTTAATGTATGAAGAAGAGCCATTATTTACATCATGATGAATGCTCAATAATCCAGGTAGAAAAATCCAAAAAAGTTAAGTCAGGTCCTCTGAATGGGTTCAAAAAAAGACAAAATTGTAGTAAACTTTTGTCTTTCAGCCAAAAGGATTCTTCATTCTGAGGCACTGTATTCAGCTCAGTCTTATAAATAGCACCTTCTCATAGTGGATCAACCAGTTTGTACTAATTTTCAACAATAACCACACAACAGCAAAAAAACACCTACTCCCCCAACACATTACAAACATTTTAGAGCTGTTTTATAGTGTTGAGTCCTCTCAATTTAAAACGGACTCAACATGTCACCTGTCAGAATCGAGACGAGGCGGTGCCAGGGAATCAGCTGATTGGACCGTGAACCAGTCAAGTGATTCATTCCGACAACGAAACAGTTTGTGTTTCGGACGTCATGTGTAACGTGACTTCTTCCGCACCAAAACAGTGTCCGAAGCAGTGGTCCGATGTAATTTTACTGCAAGGTTAGAAGCATGTTTTGAAGCTTTTGTTTCATACTACCATCACTAGTGACATACACATTGTCCAGTTTTAAGACTGGGCTTAAGACTTTCCTTTTTGCTAAATACTATAGTTAGGGTTGGCTTGGGTTTCCTGAGCTGTTCCTTTAGTTATGCTGCTATAAGCTTAGACAGCTGGAGGACAAATTGACAACATTTCTTCACCATATACTGTCTTTACTTACTCTGCTCAACCTGTTTTGTATTTGTAATGATCTTTTCTATCGTTGACATGTATTTTTGTCTTTCAGGTACACCTGCATCTACATATATCTGGACCTGTTATTCTGTGTTTGTCTGCCTCTCTTTCCTGTCCTCTTAAACCCAGCCGGTCAAAGCAGACGGCTGCTTGTCCTGAGTCTGGTTCTGCTGGAGGTTTCTTTCAGTTAAAAGGGAGTTTTTCCTTTCCTCTGTTGCCATTGTGCTTGCTCAGGATGGGGGACTGTGAAGAAGTGAAGATTCAACAAGTCTGCTGGCTTCCTTATGCCTCTTATCCACAGGTCTGGTTCCTGTAAGGTCCCATTGTGGCTAGTTTGGGCCAGTTCCTTTGGGACCGGTTTATTTCTGTACCCACTGCGCGCTTAGGACCCCTTTAGTGGGCGTGAAGTTCTCCTGCAGTGGGTGGATCATTAATATCAACGCTTCTAACCAGCTGGTGGCGCTAGTGATACATTAAGCTCTTTATTAACCACTAACACACACATTAGAAGAAGAGCTGGAAAAGAACACACAACCAAAGTGGATGAGCTTGTTTCTTTTTTGAACATTCTGCTTTGTCTGTGGCTTTTTCAGCCACAGACAAATGTTCATATACAGTATATATATATATATATATATATATATATATATATATATATATATATATATATATATATTATGTGTGTGTGTATATATACACATATATGTATATATATTGTATATACATACATGTGTACACATACAAACATATGCGTGAGTATATATATATATACACACACACACGTGTTTATATATATACATACATATGTGTGTATATATACACATATATGTACACATACATACATAATATATACTGTACATACATATATATTTATATATACAGTACATACATATACACATATATACATATATATATATATATATATATATATATACATATATATATATATATATATATATATATATATATATATATATATATATATATATATACATATATATTTATATATACACACATTGATGATGGTGGAGTACACTACTTTGGACAAAACTGAAAGTGGCATGCATCCTAAAAAATCTGCGCCGCTCCATTGTCCCAGTTGATCAACAAGTGTGTTCCAAACTAAAACATTTGTAATATAAACTTAACAATATGTAATCAATCAATTCCAATCAAAATATCAAAGCAACTTTATTTAAATACTGTAAATGTTACATGTCAATAAAATTGTAACAGTTTTAAAAAATGAAAGATTGGTGTTATTTGTAGAAACAGAAAAACATATTACTAAATCTGCAGTTATGTATGAAATATGAACTTAAAATATCATCACTGGAATCTTAACCTGTTGTTCCAAAACATGTAACAATAATTAAAAGTAAAATTTGGCCAATAGCTCAGGTAAAAATGCTGACCTGTAGAACATTTCTACATTTTTCACTGCTTCTGTAAAGAACTCACCATCAGACACAATCCTCTGTGAATAAAGTCATCTGACCCAGAACTAAAGTTCTTTAGTTTGTAGCAGGTCGCTTTTGTAAAAGAGTCCACGAGGCTCAATGAGATTTACCTGACTAAATAAAGGTTGAATGAAAAACACCATGAAGTCACAGTACCCCTGCTCCGTCACAAACTGAGCTTGTATGACATCTGCTGAGTTCATAGGACCTGTTTGTGTTGTCAATGCAGGACTGTTTTTTTTTTTTTACTGAGGCACCGAGGACATCTTTGGCACAATGTGGACAAGGTGCAGGAGAGCAGAGCATCAGGAGAAGCTCTGAGGTCTGTTCGGCTGCAGTTGATGTGTAGTCTGGAGTCACAAGATCAGATCCTGATGCAGCAGTTCAGCGATGGCTTCATATGTCTGGCTGGCTGTTTTCACTGCCCCATCTGGCAAACAACACAAAATTATTGTTATAATCTCCTCTAAACATCATTGTCCTTTGCTTTTATCTGTAATTTTCAAAGTTTGGAGTGTTTCTGTCATGGCATACTTGCTTTACAGTGCAGTGACTTGTCCCATCCTTCTCCAAGGACACCCACGGCTAGAGGATCTTTACACAGGAACTGACTGATTAACCTGAAATAAATCACATTACACATTAATACAGGCCTATAGGCCTAAGTGACAAATTTATGGATTTTTCCCCATATTTATAAACCATTTTTGGACTGAGATATGACCGTTTCCATTTATTCTGACTGAACCAAATCAAACCAAAAACAAAAACAGAAGTAACATGTATGGCATGAAGTTGGCGGTTGTATCACGTAATATGAAAACGTGGCTATAATGATAAATTCAAAAAAGTTCAAGACAAAAACAACTGGACTTTATTTATTATACTATGCTTTAGACTATTTTTTTCCTTCCTTGCACTTTTTAGAATTTACCATGTCCTGGATGACTGAGAATCTTCACTCGCTATTAATGACTCAAACGGCCTGCCATACCCCACATTCTGCTCTGCTTCGAACCTTGAAAACAGCTGCCAACTCGGCGAATTTGACCATTAAAGTGCATTTATTAAGCAAATGATAGACTCAGACACACCTCCTCTGCTACAATTTCGAGCTAACAAATATTGTTTATGTGATTTTCTTGTTATATTTCAGAGAAACGAGCCGTTCCGCCATCTTTTTTTTTTTTTCCTAAAAGCCTCTCGGCTGTTGCCTGAAGTCAGTCTCTGAAACGGTCTTTCCGCAGTCCAAAAAAGCTAAGAAACAGTTGCATGACTCACTGGAAATATGCTTAAAGTTAGAAAACACTCACCTGCGCAGACACCTCTTGAAAAATCTTTTCATTGCACGTCACTCCATCCAGCTCCCTCTGAATATTTTCATCGGCCAGCAAATACAGAAAAGCCTGAACCTCCGCGTTTGACCACGGTTGTGACATAATTATTAGCCTGTGTTAATTCTCAAAAATGTGCTCCTCCAACTTGTTGTTCTAGAGTTTGGCGGGATGGCAGTTTGCATTTCCTGGAAGACTGAATCTCTTCTTCTTCTTCTTCTTCTTCTTGGCGGATTGCAAACAACGTTCAGGTGCATACCGCCACCTACTGGAGAAGACTGAATCTCCGCCCTCCGACCTAGGACTACGCCCCCTGACCAATCAGTGACCACACTGTGCTGATGTCATAACTGGACCCTAGAGAACCGGACCTTTGTACCTCAGTGAGGCAGGCACCAAAATAGGACCGGTTTCACGTGAACAGGACCCTGTGGGTACACCCCATAACTAGTTGTTAACTAGTTACGAACGACGAACGAGCCCGAACGAGCGCGAACAGGACCTGTTGATAAGAGGCATTAGAGAACTTTTCTAGTTGGCTTTTCTATGTATGTGAATGTTTCTGTAAAGTGCCCTGAGACAACGTTGATGTAAACTGGTGCTATATAAATAAACTGAATTGAATTGTGAGTCCCACCAGCAGAACTTGTTCCACAGTTTGAGAGCTATAAAGGCAGAGACTGACCCTCTCGTTGAAGCCCATTGCCGGGACATTGCATCTGACTGCGGCGTCCTCCTCATGGCTGCAGTCAACGATCTCCTTGTTGAAGGAACACTCAGTTATGGACTTCTCAAATCCTGAGCACTTGACTTCATTCATATGGACAGGCCCCATACCTGAAGAATACACAAATAATAATAACGCTTTAAAGGACAACACCCACCATGACAGTAACAATTCACCATATAGGACAATTACTGTAATTTAATATGATGTCTATTTTCATTTTTGCATTTGGGCCAGGCGAGGGTTAAAAAATAAATAAATAAACCCCACTCCCGAATGAATCCGAAAACTCGGCCGAAGAGTGCCGAAGTGTCATGTGACTTCAGTTACGTCTCCACCCAGAAGGCAGAAGGCAGGAGTGAGTTTCCATGGAGGTTTATGAGAGTGGGAGATAAAACTGCATATTTCCTGGTGCATTTGTGTGTACATATGGACCAGCGCTCTGTTTTTATTTTTTATTTATTTTATAACACCGCTGCGGACCGTTGCTGCTCTCATTCTGCCCAGAGGAGCGAGTCGCGCGGCTCTGGCTCCTCGTTCCGCTGGTCAACTTTGAAGTTCCGAATGCGTGTCAGGGCTCGGCTCCGTCCCAGCCTTGTTGCGGGGAGCACGGGGGAGCACGCGCGCAGAGCTCCGCTGCGCGGCTGCCTTTTCTGTACTCCCGACCTGTCTGGTCACGGGGGAGAGAATAAAAAGCCGATGCGGAAATGAATGAATTTGTCGCGATCAAGCGAATTAAACTAGTATGTCTACGTGGATGCTCGCTCAGAATATGATAGACATCAGTGAGCGACAGCAGGATTAATCAACAGGCAGCTTTAGGGAATATTTAAAAATGCTTCGCTTTTTTTTTCCTCGCTCAGAGCAACGGTCATGGAAGTTGATGAATGCTTATTATAACTCCGCCTGTAACTCCAAGGCGGTCACTTTAGTGACGTGAATGCCCATGTGAATGCCCATATATGGAGAGGAGCAGATTTTTCCTGGAGCTTCTGCTAAAATCTGCTATAAATCATGAAATAACACATTTAGCGTTATTTCTCTACAATATAAATAAACGCTCCTGTATTATTTTTAAATAAACTAATAAATATTAATGGCGATGCAATTTGAAAACATGGTGGGTGTTGTCCTTTAATATTAAATAGTAAAAGTGACTTTAAATGGTTAACACCTACATGTTTTCTACCAGTTGTCCATCTGTGTGGTTTTGTTATTTAATACAGATGTTTAGAAGAGTAGCATGAGTCCTTAGGAACACTAAGAACAGATCTCTGGTCACCTCTCAGAAACCAAACAGCCCAAACCATATGAAGATAAATTAGTGTCAAAAGTATTCACAAAAGTGGATATTTGTACGCATACAGTGATCCACAAACCAATAAACAGTTTTTCCAAATATATTCCAGCAAAATGTTATAGGCTATCCATGAAAAAAAAAAATCATTAAAACCTGATGCTATTAATCTTTTTCTGGTTGTTTGTCCCAGAAGAAGAATAACTGAAAGTTATGCACCATAACTCATGTTCCCTGAAGGAAGGGAACGAGGTGCAACATACTAGCTATGGGAATTGCACCCCTGCGCGATTACCTGAAGGAATATACTCACGCCTCTACGGCTAGGGGCGTCACAACCGCGCCAGAGGCCCCGCCCTCTGGGTACTTAAGCGGCTTGCGCCCCTTCCATCTTTCTCCAAAGTTGCACTTCACAGAGCTTTCAGCATTGAAAAGGGCCAGCTATGTTGCACCTCGTTCCCTTCCTTCAGGGAACATGAGTTATGGTGCATAACTTTCAGTTCCCTTTCAGTCTGGTCTCTCAGTGCAACATACTTGCTATGGGAACGTAATCCATTCACGCCCTTGAAATGCTCAGTAAAATGCATGCTAGAGTGAACGTCTGCCTTTGACCAACAGGCACCTCAAGGCTACTTTCTACTGTGTGTTAGAAAGGACAGCCTGAGTGACGTCACCTGCAGTAACATCCAAACTGTAATGCTTTGCAAAAGTATTTAATGAGCTCCAATTCGCAGTAGCACAGATGTCTGCGACTGGCACACCCTTAAATAATGACCAGGAAGTGGCCAAGCCCCTAGTGGAGTGAGCATGCACTCCAGAGGGTACCTGTTGACCTTTGCTACTGTAGGCCCTCTTAATGGCCTCAGTCACCCAATGTGAGAGGCGTTGTTTTGATAGGGCTCTCCCGGTAGCAGGTGCTGCAAAGCAGATGAACAGTTGGTTTGTTTTCCTCCATTCGGCTGTTCTCTGCATGTAGGTGCGTAAAGCCCTCACTGGGCAGAGAGCCTGTAGCCTTTCCTGTTCCTGAGTGAGGACAGGGGCAGGTGGAAAGGAGGAGAGATCAAAGTCTAGACTCCTATGGTTCAGAGTCAAGACCTTGGGAGTGTATGCGGGATTAGGCCTTAGTGTGACCTTTGACCCATCAGGGGCGAATCTGGTACACATTGGATGCACAGACAATGCATGGAGGTCACCCACGCGTTTCGCCGAGCAAAGTGCCAGGAGTAGAGCAGTTTTATAAGATAGTAAATCTATCTTAACCTCGCTCAGTGGCTCAAATGGAGGGCCACAAAGAGCCCCCAGGACCAGGCCAAGATCCCAACCAGGGGTCAGGGTCCTGCTGGGTGGTTTAGTCCGAAGGACACCCCTCATAAATCTTATTATGATTGGATGTGCTCCGGGTGTCTTGTGTCCCCAGCCTTCGTGACAGGCTGAAATCGCTGATAGGAAAACTTTAATCGTTGAATAAGAACAACTTTTTCCAGTAAATCCTGAAGGAAAGTCAGGAGTTGAGCCAAGTCGCATGCATAAGAAATAATATTTCTTTCTGAGCACCAGGCTTCAAAAATGTGCCACTTTTGTGCGTATAAAGATTGTGTTGAACCAGCACGGGCATTTTGTATGGTCAATACCACATTTTCTGGCAAGCCTGACACCATCAACCTGTTCTTTTCAGCCAACAAGCTGAGGCTTTTGGCAGTTCCTGGCCTAAGTGGTTGTATTGCCCCTTCTGGTGACACAGAGGCTGTTAACCCCTGGGGGGTCAACCAGATTGGGAAGGCCTTCTTGCTGATGTGCTCCCAAGTTACCCTACTCAGGGTTAATTGAGGGCCGATGTAACCTGTCAACTTTATTAGACAGGTTTGTAGCGGAAAATATATTTTCCTCTTCCAAGTTTGGAGTCCTGTTGTGAGGCTTTGAGTTATGTAAACGAGCAGATCTCCTAACTCCAATTCGTTTCCTGGGATGGTCCAGTTTACTGGTCCTTGGCTTTAATGGAGCGTTGGTACCAGGTAAACCGACCGAGGTCCGTGTATCACCCTCTGGGGGAATTATTTTTGAAAGCAGTTTTGGATCAGCACAGAACGGGAGGAGACGTGCTGGCTGAAGTACTGCTCGGGCCTTGCATGTCCCTCGTTAATAACAAAGGAGCAGCTGCACCGTGAGAGCATGGGGGTGTTCCTTTTGGTTTGGCAGACTTCAGATTATTTGATGATAAAGAGCTCAGTCCCTCTTGGAAAACAGGAAGAGAGATTTGATTCGGCTCTGACTTGTTTTCATCCACAACAAACTGAACACAGTCATTGTTGTGGAGGTGTGAAATTTGTGGCTGCCTGAGGGCGTCTGATGTAGCCCCCCCGTTGTCAGACTCTGTCAGCTTGCCTCTCTGAGGTGCGGACATGTCACGTGTTTGTCTGGTTAGTGTATTGGCTCTCCCATTGTTCACAATGGAACTAGGGCTTGAGCACGTGACCCTCCCCACCTGTCTTCCTGAGAGGTGTGGGGGGGTTCGCAGACACCTCTGTGTCTGCTCATTGCAGAGGCACTCTGCTGGGGTTTATCAATTATGCTAATACCCCGTGGGCCGTGAGAGAGAGGGGGAAAAAGGCCCTCTCTCTTTATGACGGCTTGCAGGTCAGAAAGACCCGTTTTGTATTGTTGTTTGGTTTTTTTTTGTGTTTTTTGATCAATAAAACAGAGAGGAGCTGTTTCATGAACTTTATTCGTGCTTATGTGCAATGACATACATGATTTTATGTCACTCACAGCAAAGAAAGCATGATTTGTGCATGCTGTAAATAAACCATGTTACAAGCAAAGTCTGGACATGAAGGGATCATTCCCGTTGTAGTAATATAGGAAGGGGTCAATTTACTGACTTACCTATATTTTAGATGTATAAATTGGCAGGGTTTAGACTGACACAAAAATACATAATTAATTAAATGAGTTCTCTCTTTTTCAGCTTAATACCAATAATTCTATACTTTGACCAGATGTAATTCATAGGAAACGTTAAACTTATGTTGGTACAGCAGGACTGCATAATTTATTTAACATAATTATAAATTATTTTAATCGGTTTGCAGCCGAGTGTGATGCGGCCGGGATGAGGATCAGTTCCTCCAAATCCGAGGCCATGGTCTTGAGCCGGAAAAGGGTAGCATGCCCTCTCCGGGTCGGGGAGGAGGTCCTGCCCCAAGTGGAGGAGTTTAAGTATCTCGGGATCTTGTTCACGAATGAGGGAAAACTGGAGCGTGAGATCGATAGGCGGATAGGTGCAGCGTCCGCAGTGAAGCGGGCGCTGTACCGGTCTGTCGTGGTGAAGAGAGAGCTGAGTCAAAAGGCAAAGCTCTCAATTTACCGATCGATCTACGTTCCCACCCTCATCTATGGTCATGAGCTTTGGGTTATGACCGAAAGAACAAGATCTCGGATACAAGCGGCTGAAATGAGTTTTCTCCGCAGGGTGGCTGGACTCTCCCTTAGAGATAGGGTGAGAAGCTCAGGGCCAGTTTACACGGCGCGTATTTTGAGTGTAACCGCTACTTTCTCTTTGCGACTTTGCTTATCGCCTACACGACGCTGCTGGCCCCCCTCGATGACACCGATACTTTTCTGACCCTGCTCTCAAGGTGGAAGTTTTTCGCTGACCCCCCGTTGATAATGTAAACATCTCCCGTGGAGCTTTTGTTTGAACACATGCACGCAGCACGCACGCGCAGACAGCCGGCATTTTAACAATGGCGGTGGACTGGACAGTGGACACACGCACCACTTTCTGAACTATAGCTGATGGAATATATTTTGATTCTCATATTTAATTATTCTACACCTTACCTGCATCTGTGTTGGAAGAGAGCCAGCTGCCTGGATCCAGTTGTCTGTTAACGAGGCAGTCGGACATTTCACGTGTCACGCTGCACTATAACATACTAAATGTGCTATATATTAACAGTTTAACAATAATAAACAGTATTTATGTTAGCGTGGGAGATATTTACATTTATCTGAGCTAAATGAAGCTATCTGGACTCGTTACGTCATGCCTAACATGCTGCATGTTGAAAATGAAGACACCAGGTTGATTTTTAATTTATTTATTTATTCAACACCACAAACTCATGTCACAAACACTGAGAATTAAATTGAACACTTTTAAAAACACGTTAACCGAACTTTAATGAACTGGACTCTGTTGTTCATCCTGGTGGACACTGGACCCAGATCCGAACCGCCGGTCCGCTTCGTGGAACAGCTTCGACTTCTTCTTCTTCTTCTTTCGGCTTTTCCCTTTTCAGGGGTCGCCACAGCGAGTCATCCTCCTCCATCTCGCTCTATCCTCTGCATCCTCTGTCCTCACTCCGACTACCTCCATGTCCTCTCTAACTGCATCCATATATCTCCTCTTTGGTCTCCCTCTTTGTCTTTTTCCTGGCAGCTTCGACCTCGCAGGAAAAAAATAAAAATAAAACCTCAGTTGGTTGTTCTGTGATCGAACTAAACACAAGGAAACATTATTAAGAACATGGTTTACCTTGTAGCCCTGCTGTAAATCAGCTGATTCTCACGGACTAAAGTCAGACATGTTGACTCGGTTCTGGTTCTGCTCAGCAACTGGTGCGCAGATGAAGCGGCCCCACTCGGTGTCCGATCTGTTGACTCTTATCCAAATTCCAGCTTTAACTTGTTGTTAACTTGTTGACAACAACTTGTAGTTTAGCTGAACTTTTAGCCAGAGAGGAAAACAGGCTGCCTCGTGTGCTCTGTTTGTTTACCTCAGGCAGCAGTGGCACGCGTGCGCAGTAGTGAAGGTTCCAAAAATCACAGCGCCATCTAATGGCCCAGCATGGTAACTACAGTAAATTCATGAGTACGGGGGGTGGGGGGGAGAGAGTCGTATCCACAGAATTCGCCCATGTCAACGCAAAACTTTCAACCTAATTAACATACCCAAAAGTTGCGTTTCCCCCACACAGTGTCCGTGTAAACAGGGCCTCAGTCATCCGGGAGGGACTCGGAGTAGAGCCGCTGCTTCTCCACATCGAGAGGAGCCAGTTGAGGTGGCTCGGGCATCTGGTTAGGATGCCTCCTGGACGCCTCCCTGGTGAGGTGTTCCGGGCACGTCCCACCGGGAGGAGACCCAGAGGAAGACCCAGGACGCGCTGGAGGGACTATGTTTCTCGGCTGGCCTGGGAACGCCTTGGGATTCCCCCGGAGGAACTGCTCCAAGTGGCTGGGGAGAGGGAAGTCTGGGCCTCCCTACTTAGGCTGCTACCCCCGCGACCCGACCCCGGATAAGCGGAAGAAGATGGATGGATGGATGGATATTATAAATTACATCACACATTATGTACATGATTGGTTGATCATTTTTCCTATAATTAACTTCAGCACAGATGAAATACGCGTCCGTAATTTCATAGGAACAACAGAATAAAGTCATGGGTTTTAATAACTTATATCTCTGCTGGCACAATAACTTAAAGTTTAGTTACTTAAAGTAAGAAAGTTTCAGTGAAGAAAAAATGGAGGAGGAAGAAAATGGAGGATGAGGAGAGTTATTATCTTGAAGTGTTTTAACCAGAAACATGGCAGCTCTCCGGCCGATCTCGTCTACACGTTGGTACCCTTGGTAAAGCATATGACGACTTTGTTACCTCGTGAAGATGGTCAATCTCCCTCGGTCCAGTTGGTCAGTTTACCATTCTCAGCGTCTCCAGACGTGTGCCAAGACTCGAACCGAAAGTAACGGCAGCTCCTGGTGTTGTTGTTCAAGATAAGACGTTCCTTAAAGGAATGTCAATAAAAGAGAGCTTTTTCAGCTGTTGAAGATGACTTATAACTTGGCATGTTATAAGTCTTTAACTGAATGACGTGGTCATTAGCGTGTTGACCAGACGTTCATTCAGCTCTTTGGGGAACCTCATCATGGCTTGAGGACCTCAGCAAACTCTGTCAGTTCCAGCAACAACTTAGAACTTTAAGGAAGGATCTGTGATCAGTGACTTGTTCTTTCCCCATTGGTCCAAACGAACCAGTGGAATGAAGGTCACTCGGATATCAGTTTTTAGAACAGAGAAGAAGTTGTTTAGAATGAAGAGAGAGAAACAGATTGACTGGAGCCAGCTTCATAAAACAACTGATTAAAACTGTGTTCTAACTTCTAACAAAACTGAGGAGTTCAGTCTGACATATTCATTCACTTTCAACGTTTGATTCATCATATGAAGAAGTGATCATTATTTTGAAATAACATTGGATTCAATAATGCTTATACAAGTAACAGAAGGTTATACATTAACACAAAATAGAGGAATAAGAGAGTCTCTTATGACTTATTGTGTTTTGATTCAAAATAATGTAATTAAATAGTGTCAATGTCTTTTTTTCTGAGAGTATCAGTGAAAAGGTGTCACTGGGACATATCAAAGAGACGAAGGTGTATCAAAGACCACCATCTGTATCACTACACCGTTACCACATGGGCGGGTGACCCTGTAACGTGGAAATGTGGACCTGGTTCATCAGGCACGTTTCTGTCTGTTGTCACGATTCGCCGAGGAGGCCCTGTGTTTGGTCGCCTGGCAAGGGACAAACCTGTTTTTGCTCCATGCGTGCTCAGTACGAGGTGGGCCCTGCGGGGGTCTTTGCCTGGGCTCCTCCTCGTGTGCTGGCCGCTTCTGCGGTTGGGCACGGGTTGCCGAGTGGTGCAGAGACTGCACAGGTCTGCTACCAGCAGACTCCCTTGGGGGGGCGAAGCTTCCCCGGGGAATGCCCACTCAGAGAGCTTCCGCCTGTCTGCGTCTTTGGTCCAGCTTGGTCTGAATTCGCTCCAACGCTTTACCAAATAATCCCGCCGTCTCTATCGAGTGGTGGAGAAAAGGCACCTTCTGTCCTTCCGGGAGATCCGTCAGAGTCATCCAGAGGTGACGGATCGCGATGACCACTTCCGCCATTCCCCTGCCCTGTGCAACAGCAACTGTCCCCATCATACGGAGCACAAAGTCTGTTGCTCTGCGGGCTTCATCCAGCAATTCGGCAGCCGCCTGCTTGTCCGTTGTTGTTTGGAGCTATTGCAGTTTTTCGGCCAGGTAAGCTTGCATTAACGCGGACGCGTTCATGACGCATGCCACGAGTCCCTGAGCCCTGTAGCATTTGTCGAAAAGAGACGCTGAGGCCCGACAAGCCTTGCTGGGAAGAGTTGGTTTTGATCCTGATGATTTAGGAGCCAGGTGAGACGCTATTGTGTCCTCGATCTGAGGCACGTTAGCTATTACCACTTCATCCATCCCATCCACGTCGAGGAACTGTGAGAGGGGGAGAAGCATAGGGGCTCGTGGCTGAGTCCACGTGCGCGTTAGTTATATGAGAAAGTCCGGGAACACGGGCATCTTTTGCCTCATGGCGGCCTGCTGCTTTGAGTAAAAATAGTTTCCTGCCAGCCTCGTGACCTGTTGGCGAGGTGGAGGTTCAGGCCATGGGATATGCAGCGCGTCCGTTGCTCTGTGGCACAAGTCGAACAGAGCAGGGATGGAAAAGTCAGTTTCTGGGAGCACAGGTACTGGGGTCTGGGAGAGATCTTCACCCTGATCCTCCAGTTCCACGTCCGTCTCCTCCATTGAAAATTCACCCGAGGCTGAAATCGAGATCTCGTCCATCATGCCCCCGGTGTCAAATTTGACTGTTAGGTCCACCATGGGAGCTAGCACGTCAGGGCTGTCACCCCATTCGACACGTGTGCTGTCATGTAGAGCCATGTTCTCCAACACCGGCGTGGGAGTGAAGGGCTCTGTGGCGTCCGCGTCTGCTGGTGTCGCTGAAGAGCCCATGGCCTTGGCGACGAAGTCAACCCGATGCCGCAGCACCGCATCCATCATGAGGCTGCAGTGTGGGCAAAAGTCGGGCGTATCCATTGCTGTTTTTGCATGAAGCATACCCAAGCAGACTGGACAGGCCTCGTAGGTGACCGTTGCTGCGAGGGAAAAGCTGCATCCGCTGGGACAGGCGCGCAAAGTTGGGCTCGTCGTCACGCAGGTTTTCCTTGGAAGTCTCGCCTTTCGTTTTCCTTTCTCCGGAGGCATGTCCGAGATGAGGCGAGCGAGTCCTTCCAGAATCTTTTTTCTTTTTCCTTGAAATGTCTCCTCCGTCGCGTCG